>JBAMJV010009708.1:0-61921 GCA_037951105.1 Echinarachnius parma
GATTCTATAGTCAGCTGCTGATTCTTTAGTCATGATTAAGGGCTGAAAATTTTGTGTGTGAACACGGGGTTAGATCCATTTTCAATTAATTTTTAATGATGTTCAAGGTTGTTTTTAATGAACACATGCACACACACACGCACACACACACACACACACACACACACACACACACATGTGAACATACAGACAAACAGTAGCTCATCTGGGGTATGAAGGAGAAGGCTTATCTTAAATGCCAAAAATAGAATGGATAATGATTTTCTTTGGTTAGCAAGAATGCTCATGGGAGCTAGAGCATTATAATTACCATACTTTTCCCCTCCCAATCGCTGCTCCCCTTATCCCCTCTTTCCCTCCCTGCAGTTGCACCATGTCATAGACTGACACACACACACACACACACACACACGCACACACACATACACACACTCACACAGAAATATATTGTATGATTAATTTAGATATTGATACTACATCGGTCCTATAATTAATTATTTAAAACCTGACTGAGGCAGGTCTTAATTGGGTACATGTATGTGCTCATGTAATTAATTAATTTCACAGCAATCAATAAAACGAGAGACAATTTATGAGCAGAAAATTACACGCAACATGTATTAAAAGGGAGAATAATATATGTGCATTGATTGTAACAAAATACTTCAAAGGCAATATTGATATCAAATGTTGGCTCTACATTTAATGTCAAATTGGCACGTCAATGCTAATGTGAAGGGAAAAAAATGCTTTCAGATCGTAATTGATAACACCTGCATTAAAATTCTAAGTAAAATGAATCTCTAGATCATTCGCCATTGCGTTTGGAAAGGTACTTGTAGTTGTATACATTTCCATTTTTTGCAGACACTCTTAGTACAGTATAACCGTGTGCAAGTTTCAAATCCAGACAAAATGAAAATATATATACAGTACATGAGTTCAGTGCAGTGTGCCAGAAATATGAGAACCCTGATACATTCATGTACGACATGTTCTGAACAAAGGGTATAACATCATGTAGTCATTAATAAGATTGTCAGAAAACTTGAATGTTCCAATATTAGAGATTATATTGAAAGTCACTGGCGAAAATTATGGGTGGTTTGAATTAATTCAACAGTTGTATGTTTTGTATTCAAGTACAACATGATATTTATTACAGTCTTGAAGAAAATATGTGATTGTAAATGAAAATGAAGAAATAAGTCAAATTATGCAAATGTTGTTGTGCTCGGTAATTATCTACAGCATGCTGCCTGTATGGTTGCTTATTAGGTATGCACTATTAAAAACTCATGCTTTACTTCACAATTATTTTTTGAAAAGTTGCATTCATGAACTAACATTGCAAGTTTGTATTCATATATATATATATATTCTTTAAATGTATTTTTTCAGATGCCTTTGATGTCCCACATACAGAGCATGAGACAAATTATTACAGGTATGGTGCATTTTCGTAATGCAGTGTATTTGCTTTAGCTACTACCTGCTAGTACATACATGCACATAATACAGTACTACTGTACTGCAGCTATTTGATTACTCATTATTATGTTAAGAGTATTATACATACTAGATGAAACGTGTTAATGTTTGCGGTGCATTAATTTTCTCGGATTTCGCGAATATAAATGCGTGTGAACACTAGTTAGGCTGCGAAATTAAAAATCCGCGAATGTGTTTCTGTGTCGCTCAGCGCGAAATATTAATCGCGCAAAAATAACAACGTTTACAGTAATTGCAATTACTATCTAGTAATTAGCAGATAAACTTTATTTTGTAAAACTTTGAATAGCTCATCATTATAATTCACCGGAGGGTTTCTTTTCTATCTTCAATATGAAATAAGTATGAATAGTTATAACCTGTTCAAGATTTCAAAACTGTTTGATTTTGGCATTTTTCATAGACCACAGCCCAAGTATTTCCAGGACCAGTTTTAAAAGGGTTAAACATGAATTTGAACTTTATTAGTGTCCTAAATTGCTTCTTTTGTTATGCTACCTTGACCTATTAATTAAAGTTGAGACAAGATAATTGATCATGTGAGCTTTCCTAAGGCATTGTTTGCAGTTTTCCCACTGTTTCTTTGTAAACCGACATGTTTGCTTTTCTTTGTTGGGAAATAAAACAATTGGTAATTACTTGTGCACTCACATTTCTTTTGCAAAGTGATATTGCTGAACATTACAAGGATAGCAGTTTATGTATGCCACTAAACAAACTCCTTCAAAGAACAAATTATGCAGGATTTTATTTTATTTTATCTGTTTTCATATTTGTATTTATTAATTTTATTAATTAATTTATTAATTGTTTTTGTTTGATTTGATTTGATTTATTTATTATTTATTAATTAAATTTTTTTTTTGGGGGGGGGGGGGGGGGAGGGGGGTTCAGGGATTTGGAACGGACATATTTAGTTCAGTAAATCTGCTACAAATATCCAAGAACACATTAAAACCACCTACGTATTAAAATACAAAGGGAATATTACATGAACACGGTATAAAGATAGACAACCATCATGGTAATAAAAGGGTCGAGTTTGTTCTGTTTGTATTATGAAACATTCATTGCTGGTCATGTAATCATCAATGAAATCATATCAATTGTAATTATCATATTGTGATTTATGTTATATTTTTAACGATATTGTTGTTTGGTAAATAAATTTTATTTCCTTTCATTTCAGTTCATTAATCATTGTATCATCCCACATCATTTCCATGTGGTCTCTTGATATCTATTGGAGGGATGTTCAATATAATTTGTAAAATCGTTACCTCTATTTTGCCAGGAAATATTCTGTCCTGGGAGAGCAAGGGGACTCCACCTTCATGTATGAGCACAAGAAGCCATTCGGGACCTACTCGTTCATCTCCGTGTATGCCCTGCTAGATCCGGGCCCAAGGAGACCGTTCAATTTCTTTGGCTTACTCTCAGAGGTAAACATCATCGATGGAGGCCATTTTCATGTTTAATGCATGTTTTATATATTAAAAAAAAAATTGTTTCCACTGTTATGCACTATTTTTAATGTTCATGCAATATGGGCGTGTCAAAATACTTGTGAGTACTACATAACACTTTTTAGTTTTAACAGCTCTTTTTGAATGATAACGGGCTTTTTACTTAGTCATTTGTAATTTTGTATTCCTTTCGAGCATGGGGGATTCATAACTGTTAGTTTGTAATGTAATGGGTGCAGGTTTTGGTTACTAAAATGTAGTTTGACCAACACTGTACTCTCTTTACCAAAACTCAACTATAGTTATTAAAGGGACATGAAATTCCCCAATAGATTTTTAAACAAGTCTCTCAGTAGGAAAGAAAATATTTAAAAAGAAACTTTTCATGATGAATGCTCTTTGTCGAGCAATTCAAATTTATAATTATCAGACAAGTCCCTTGTGAAAACTGCAGCGACACGCTATAATCAGCCGAATCACAGTTTTTGTTTCTGTAGTGAACATTAGTTGTAATCTGTCATTGACTTCCATCATTGTAATGCATAATATTTATAGTCCTTTTAACTTTCATCATATATGAGTTTAAGGTTTTGCTCTCTTTGTTTTTTTATTTGCAGAACGAGCTGGACAACTTGGACTCGTACATTTCTAAAGTGGAATCTAAAGGCTCCAACAACCATACCATCTTCTTTGGTCATTATCCCACCACCACCATCGTCACGCACGAGAAGCGACTCACGGAAAGTCTGTCGTAAGTTACTGCAAATACAAAATTATGAGAAGTCAAGCAAATGTTGTTTTCACTGACCCAGTTGGTAATAGACCGCTTCTGTAATGTATGCAAATAATATGCGTATGACGTCAGACTCCCCGTTGGCAAGCTTAACAATAGTAACTAGGTCCGGCAAGCTCCGGCAAACTTAGCTTGCCGGACCTAGTTACTATTGTTAAGCTTGCCAACGTCTTACGTCATACGCATATTATTTGCATACATTACAGAAGCGGTCTATTGGCAAATCTGGTGGCCCTATTAAAAGGAAGAAAAAACATGTGCCTAGTAAAATTCTGTAATATTTGTTTTCCCATTTGAGCCAGTGGAATTAAAGTATCTGTGATATTTGGTGGCCCGAAGCTATTCTTATTGGCCCCAGGCTAGTGGGCCTGTGCTAATGTTGAGCATTGCAGATGGGCAAGTGATTGGGCAAGTACTTTGGAGTTAGTTGTTTTTTGTTTGCTTTTTTGAAGGTCACAACTCTGATTTTAGGGGAATTAAATCTATATGCAACACTTTAATTGTTATGGTATTAATAAATGATGCTTACTGAAAGCAAGTTTATGATCTACTTGCCCCATAGGACAAGAAAGAACATTATTTGTTGTAGTACCCTGTCTTACAGATCTTATGTTGCCCAGTCACACATTTACTTTATTCATAGTGTATGGACAGTGCGTAACATTCAGAAATGTGTATTCTTGAAGGTTAAGTTGGAAGCACACCTGCATTTCTGAATAAATGGATATATTTAAAACTAGAATTTCAAGCCTCTGTATTTCATGCCAGCGCTATTATGTTCATCTGTATTCTTTGATATGTGATTTTATATAAGGTTGGAATAAATTGAAATCTCATTTCTCTGCTGCATACAGGCATGGGGTAGCGTACCTGTGTGGCCATCTGCACAGCCTAGGGGGTGCAGTGCGTAACATGGAGGCAGTGCAGAAGAGTGGCTCCCTGGAACTGGAGGTGGAGGACTGGAAAGCCAACAGGATGTGAGTCCTCTGTCAATAGGGAAAGATATTTAACCTGTTCCCTTTGGGATTCTGAAATCCCCATTGACTTTGTACATAGCCCACCTGGTTCCCGTAGTCAAGGGGTTAATAACCCATTCAGGACTGGTCCAGAAAATGCTAAGGTTTGTGGTCTATGGAGAATGTAGGTTATACTAGGGGATACAGTGCATAACATAGAGACAGAGAAGAGTGGATAGGAAATGGGATGTGAGTTCCCTGTCAATAGGGAAAGATATTTAACCCATTCAGCAATGTTAGGAATCAAATTGTTAGCCTTGTGGCCCAGTCCAGCAAGTAAAAACTAGATCTATTACATTCTAGTGACCCGATCGAAGCCTGAATCTGGTTGCTACAAACAAAGAAAAACATAACAAAATCTGTTACATTTGATTTCCCATTCGGGCCAGTGGAATTTAGGATAAATGAAATTTGGTGGCCCGAAGCTACTTTTTTTTTAGTGACCTCTGACCTGTGGGCCTATGCTAATTTCTAGCACTGCATTCAGAACTGGTCCCCCAAAATGCTCGGACTATGGTCAATGGAGAATGCATGTTATACCATAATCAGATACTATAGTCATGAATGGGTTAAGTAGGTTTTGGTGTTGTAGATTAAATTATGTGTTTAAATTCTGCTGTTTTTTGTAATTTCTGAAAATCTGACATTAATTGTCACCCTTCCTCTCTTAGTAAACATCCTTTTCAATAAAAATAAAAAAGTCACGTACACTGTATCATTTAGAAAAATCTTACAATCATAATTGCATAATATGATTGAAGTCTCAAAAATAATTTTGGAAAAATTTGATCTAAAGTTAATGTATCACTTTAACCCTACTCGACAACTACTGAAATGAATCTCTTGTTGGATATTTAGTCCTATCATGTATTATAGACATAGAATCGACCTATTTAGCTATCGGGGTTTTGTTAATCTGGGCCCTGATTTGATTTAAAGGCAATTCAGACCGGTATATCAGATGCGCGAATCCATATTGCGCACTTTTACGCACGGTACGTAATCCCCCTTTGCTCGGTTATAAGTTGCGATCGCAAACTGTCCCAGTTCACGAACGACCGAGTCGAAAATGCATCGCGTTCGGAATGTTTGTTTACCAAGGAGGTACAGCTTTCAGAGATTTTTACGAGCGAAAGTATTACACAACATGCTCAACCGGACTGTCATCAAAGTGCTGCTGCGATTTTATCAGTGCTGTATTGCCTCAGGGGATAGCTCGAGCAATGTACAGTTTATCGCTCGGTACATAATAGCTACCAGCTGTGTGCTGCATGCAATTTCATATGAAAGCCCGTGTTCAGATATTCCGACGCATCGCTCTAAATCGATCCAACACACATCGTGAGTTTACATCGGGAGATTACAGTGGAGTGCGAGTTGGATTTTGCTGACTACCCATTTTAACCCATGCATATTTGCCTTTCAATCTGCAGGTACCGCATCATGGCCTTTGATCATGACATGCTGTCCTTCGTGGATGTCCATATGAATGAGTGGCCCGCCATCGTGATCACCAACCCGAAGAGAGCCCGCTTCATGGCCCCGAAGCACGAACCCTTACGCAAGATGCTCCACTCTACACACATCAGGTATGTTGTTGAAGGAATGCCCCTGGCTGCAGGTTAAATACAGGATGAAGTTTATGGTCGTATTGTTGACATATTACAGAAACAAGAGTTGAGAGGCCATTGCATACTGACCCCATCCGACTGGAAAACGAGTCTCATCAGGTTGAGTTGGCTCTGTGTGCATTTGGCTGTAGATGCCTAATACAGGTTTATAAATGAGTACCTGGCAGGGATTGACTTGTTGAAATACTGATGCACCTGATCTTGGGAGGTTGTCTAAAGCCATGGAAATTTGATTTAACAAAAATACAGTAAATTAAAGAAATTTGAAGGGGAAAGCAGAACAAAAACAAATTAGTACTTGTTTATAAAAATTATTTGTATAACAATCCATCATACAAAAATAATTCTTTAAAAAATGTTTATGAATATGATTATATATGCATGTACATTAGGTCTACCTGTTTAAGGGCAACAGTGAATGATAAAGTTCATTTTTGTGGACCCTTGCTTTCATCCCTTTTCTCTTTAAAGGATACCGCCACCCAAAAATAATATTCTTATAAATGAAAGGTAATATCTTTAGTAGTCCATTCCATCAACAAGTTCAGAAAAATATGTTTCCAGAAAAAAAATGTATAATTGGAAAATGCATCACCACTAAAGCATGCGTTTATGGGTCTACATGTACGAAGACTACCTTTGTCCAGAGCGAACAAATTGTCTGGGATTCTATTGTCTCCAAACGTATGCGTGAATAGAATTGGCGCACTCGCAAATGTTTGGCGGTTACGGAACCATGAAATAATTATGGTTCCGTAAGTGGTGGTAATTATTTGCATTGTTTATGAATTACACAACCCTTTGCAAAATGGTGGGTATCTATTTGATATCACAAAACGTTACCAAAACATATAATTATGTGTTGTTCTTTGCCTGGTGGTCCCCTTTAATCTAATATAATGTATGTCTGTAATGATTGTTCATTTTTTATTAAATTGATGTTTTAGTGCCCTTGTCGATGATATGTCACAGTCGAATATATAATAACATTTCCTCTTTCTTCTACCACCATGTATACTTTTTTTTCAGAGTGCTAGTCTTCTCACCAGACCCAATCCAGTCAGTAAGAATAAGTATTGATGGGAAGGTACTGGGAGCAGCCAGGCATGTGAAGGGTCCTCTATATGTGCTACCATGGCAACCCAGTGCATACTCTTCTGGTCTCCATGAATTGGCTGTTGAAGCTCAGGTGAGTACACCCCTTAATTATCCTGCCCTTAATCTAAAATCTAAAGTTGTTTGGGGTACTTGAGCTGCAGTGAACCATTTGATTGGCCTTCTGGAGCTCTTCTAAATCTCTGGTCGGCTATTGCATTTTATATTGAAAAAAAAAAAATCAGTAATAGCCGTTTTCTTCACCAAATTTCTTCTTGAACTTGTTGTGCCGTGTGTTAACTTAAGGGGAAATTCAAAATATATTGGGGAATGAGTTTAAGAAAACAACAAAGAAAACCTATTAAAGTGTTGTCCAAATCCACAAAATTTCATTAGAAATCTAGTGGTTCTCTCATCTCTTATTGTATTTGTATTACCAAAAGAAGCATGGAACAGGTTATTACGATTGAAGTGTTCAGATTTTTAACTATCCACTGGATAGTCATAACTATAGTCATTAACATACATTTTACTTGAAATTTTCACATAAAACAGATCATAAAACTATACATTATACCAACCTTTCATCAATTTCTGCACATGCCAACAAAGTTACTAGATCCCTTTGAGATACAGTCAGAGCAGAATGATGATTTGAGCAAAAAAACAACAAAAAACGGTCAAGGAATAAGACAGGTGTCGTGTAAACAATGAATCTATGTTAGTAACTTTCATTTATGTGTCAGGATGCGGCTGGACATTACAATATGACCACTGAACACTTTACACTAGATAAGAGTAAACCAGAGCAGTGGTTAGCACAGTCTTTAATTCTCATAAGAAGTGATGAGTAGAAATACAAACCATACCAATAATCCTAGTTTTACTCTAATAAACACCCTCCTCCCCTTGAGTACTATTGTCCCAATTTTGTCTTGTAATTGATTGTGTAATAATAATAATAATATCAAGTATTTATAAAGCCCCATCTATCTAGGTAACCTGTTCCGAGGCACATAATCATTATTATTACCCATGGTCATCAGGTACATTGCAAACCCACACAATGATATTGCATACTTTGTCAACTCCTCGGGGAGCATACTAGCTGTGCTGCCACTGATGATGGCGCAAAGGCTAATTAACAGTGAATCTATGTTGTCATCTTTCATTCATGTTTTAGGATGCGACCGGTCGTTCCAACGTGAATACAGAACACTTCTCACTAGATGAGACCAAACCAGATCAGTAGTTAGCACAGTCTTTTAATTCTCATAAGAAGTGATGAGTAGGAATACAAACCGTACCAATAATCCTAGTTTTATTGTAATAAACACCCTCCTCCCCTTTGTGAGTACTATTGTCCCCATCTTGTCTTGTAATTGATAGTGTAAACAAGGAATCTATAATGTCATATTTCATTCATGTTTTAGGATGCGACCGGTCGTTCCAATGTGAATACAGAACACTTCTCACTAGATGAGACCAAACCAGATCAGTGGCTTGCGCAGTCTTTTATTCTCCAGGCAAACCTTATCACCGTTGTAAGTATTACATGATAAGATTACTGTTGAACTGCAGTATCTTATTCCTTTTGTTTTGCAACTTGGAAATAAAAAATGTTCCATATACAGGTAGATTTGTTTGGCAGTGGAAACAAACAAATATTATATAAAAATGTTAACTGGTGGTGGAGGGAATATCACAGAATGTTCCTCTCGGAGGGATTTGAAATGCTCTTGAGGGAAGCTTATTGTCTTCACGGAATAGCATTTCAAATCCCGAGGGAACATTCCATGATGTTCCCCGACAACAAAGTTTACATCTGTTATATTATATGACAAAAGTAACACATCTTTACACTTTCAGCCTCTCTGAGCTCGATTAGAAAATGTGGCTTTTCGAAGTGATATGTTGTCAAGTAATTGTGACGTCATAATAGAATAGGCTTTCAAATCATATAATATATGTTGCTATTTGATAACTTGATTGCTTACGCTATGTGTTTGTTGATTCTATTAAGATCCACATTCTATTCTTCTTACACACGTCCTCCAGTTCAAAGTACGGAATGTTCTTCATCTATGTACATACAAACTCCTTTAGACATATTATTCACATGTATCTAAGTGATAATGATTATATATTACTGCTACTATTTTGCATTGATGCTATTATTTAGTGATAATATTCATTCCCATTCTATTTGACCTTCTCTTTTGTCCTCCAGTCCAAATTATGGAATGTTGTTCACCAAAGTACATACACCCTCATTTTGACATATTATTCACATGTACATGTATCTATAAAATGAAAGGGAGTAAATTCATTTCTTGCTGCTACTATTATGCAGTGCTTGAAATTAGCAAAGGCCCGCTGGCCCGGGGCCACTCAAAATTAGCTCCGGGCCACCAAATTTCATTGATCCTAAATTCTACTGGCCCGTTTGGGCAAGCAAATGTAACATTATACAGTTGTTAACTGGTGGTGGAGGGAATATCACGGAATGTTCCACTCCGAGGGATTTAAAATGCTATTGAGGGAAGATTATAAGTCCCGAGATGTAGTCGAGGGACTTATTTTCTTCACGAAATAGCATTTTAAATCCCGAGGGAACATTCTGTGATTTTTCCGACAACAAAGTTAACAACTGTTATTTCATCTGGCTAAATCCGGGGGCTTATACACATTCTGGCCATGGTGTCATACCAAATTGACACCCCAGTCATGTGACCGTGTTTAGCCAATCAACGACGCGTATTTTACTAAGTCAGATGATATAATTTGTTGTTTTTCTTTTTTTGGGGCCACCAGATTTAAGTCTCGGGCCACTAGAAGTTGAAAAATCTTGTTTTTACTTGCCCGACTGGGCCACAAAGCAAAAAGGTTAATGTCTAGCATTGTTTATGGGTTGATGCTTTTCTCTTGTGTTCATATGGATTCCTATTTTATTTTTCCTTTATTTCCTTTATCAGTTCAAAGTGTGGAATGTTGTTCATCTGGTTACATTCACGGTCCTGTTGACTGTGCTGCGGAGATGCATCAGAAAACCTTCTGCAGGTACAGTGAGAGCAAGTTAACCCATTACCTCCTACAAGCAGCGAAAAAATAAATATTTTTTATTTCTGGGGCTCCTTTTCGGGGGCCACTTTTCCAACTTTCGGGGGCTACTTTTATCATCACGGGGGCTACAAATTTCTGGGCTCTTTTTCGAATTTCAGTGGCTACTATTAAGCTCTAATGCTGTAAGTGATCATCTTATATAAGCATTTGATCACGATCCAAACAGAAAATCCAAAAGAAATTTTTTCGGGGGCTACTTTTGGGCATTTCGGGGGCGAATACAAGTTGTAATTATCATAGAGTTAAAGAGAAGTAACAGGATTGGGAAAAGTTTTTTAAAAAATCCTGTTTATAGGCCCAACTAATTGAATAATATTGTTGAACTATTATAAAAGAAAATATCTTGATTTATCTTCATTTTTGAATGGCAGACATCACTGGAACATTTCATGTATTTTAAAGATATTTAAAACCAAACCAAAACATCTCCGTATTTATACAGTGTTTGATTCAAGATGTATTTCAAACCCTTCTTTCTGTTACTGTTTTGTTTATTATACATAGCCTCCTACCGTAGTGTGGTTGTACGAGGATTTATAAGACTGGCTCATGCAGACCTGTACTACTACTCGTTACTTCTCATGCAGATATACCCCTTTATTGGTAAGTGAAGAAAGGATTTTTCATAATACATGTATAGCAGTATGATGATGATGATGATGATGATGATGATGATGATGATGATGATGATGATGATGATGACCTCAACAAAATGAAATACTCAATAATGCGTGCATGATATTGCACACTTTGAGTTCTGACAATGATTTCTGAAGCGTGAAACCAGAGTGGCAACAATATCTTCTCTCTCTCTCTCCCTCTCTCTCTAGGTCCTTGGTGTTTGGGCATCTTTGTGACAGGGCATATAGGGGTGTCTACAGTGTACGGAATGTTCCTTGTAGGGCACTTCATTCCAGAAACATTTGGCTTCGTTATAACAGTTTTTGAAGTGAGTATAACATTGTTTTCAATAACTATAGGTAAAAAGTGCAATTTGAACAGATGAAATATGATTCTAAAGAGGAAGTATCATATCTGTCTTGTATATTTACTGAATAATAACAAGAATGTTGGACTCGATAATCACCCAATTCAAGAAGTAGTTTACGTGTACATGTATATTGACTTGAGAATAGTTCTACAGTCAGTTATAAGAAATAATTATTTTCTAAAGGGGTAATAAGATACAACTAGACACTTTTGAAGCATAAATCTAGCTTTAGATTTTAATATATAATGTGTCTTTTTGTATTAAAATGTGTACAAATGGATATAATGCTCATAATGTTTGTATCAAGTTCTATGTGACTTCCAGTGTATATGCAGCTGCAAAAGAGTCTACATTGTCTTTATTAACCACATTGTCCTAAATTCTGAAGTGTACACGGTGCGCCAGGTTCCCATTGGCAATGGCCAATGAGTAATGCCCAAAACTGGGGTACAGTAGTAGTAAATGGATTTTAAAATGACCTTGACATGCATAAATTGCTCTTCTAGATATACCGTATATTAATTATGCTTCGTGTTTAATACTATTATGATGTCTCTTCCTTTCCAATGTAGGCGTGGCTACTCGTCTACCCCCTCGCGCTCTTCTGCGCCATCCACCTGTCCCCACCGCCCCCGCACGTGTCCAACGGCAACGTGACCAGCACCTCGCGGTCCGCCAAGCGGCAGAACAGCACGCTCAACCTCGTCTGGATACTGGTGAGCGTGCCATTGCTTGTGGTCGGCCTTCTGTGGCAGTCCTATGTTACGTACACCCTCTGGTCTGATTACAGCTGGCTGGCTGTTCTCTTCTCCCCAAAGTTTGTCTGGACATACGCATGGTGCCACTATCTTGCCTACCGCGCAGCCACATCCAAACGTGGAGCGGTGTTTCCCCCCAAGTGGGCATCGAAATCGTAACTGGTGCTTCTATAAACTTGCCTAAGAACCGCCACTACAAAACTATGATTTGCTTTTTATCACCATTACTGGACGACTGGTAGTGTATAAACAAATGGTAAAAATAATCCTTTTTTTACTTTGATAGGTCATCTACTTAAAATAATGACGAAAAACTTCCTCATCTTCTTCATCATCATCAGTATCTCTGGCACTTTTTTTTTTTTATGGATCTGTATTAATCTTCATTTCATATTCATATATGGAGAGGTGAATATTCCCCCTTGACTGGGGGACAATATTGTAATAGGATTGTTCAAGATTGTAACAGATAGTGCTACTTAAGGGCTTGGCCATAGTGGTGGCCTGGAAGCAAATGGCCACCAGAAATTTCATTTGACCAGTAGAAACTCATGTATTGGCAACCAATCGGCCAGGATCTACAAGACAAAGAGTCCATCTGACGAATCATTTTACCCACCTGAAAGCCCTGCAATACATTGCTTACCTTGTCATTATATGCAAGTGTGGATCGATGTTACGACTCCAAGGAAGCTGTGAATCGTAACAAGACAATATCAGCAATCAAAGTGACGACCCTGCTTCACCACACCTCAAAGTGTGGATCTCTTGTCTAGTTGTCTGCACTCTCAATGAGTGACAGCTAGACTCCCAGCAAGTTCATTGCATTGTAACGTGTACATAGCATTGCAATGTGAAGTCACCACCACATCTACAATGTAAATGGTCGAACGAGGCAATATTTACACGCCATGAACACAATTAACTGGTCGCATAGAGTTACATGCTAGTCATGCATTGTCTATGCAATGCCTACGACACACAACAGTATTGTAATGTCTGTTTGAGTGGTTACCGCCTCCCGCAGAGCTACATTCAAGCATGGATTTGCCACTTCTATTGTACATGTATAGTATTTCCCCAAGTGGGAACAAAAAGTGTATTAAAATGATATCACTGTCACAGGATGGGTAGTGCAATTGCTACAGGTAGTAACATATTGTTACTACTTTGCCTGCTGGCTACCCTTCTCCAAATGATTATTAAAGGGGTGGGGTGTGTTCTGCCCCCCAAAAATGTATTTGCGTGTTAATACATGCACTGCTTTTTCTGGAACATTATGCGTTTGCTGAAATTCGGTGACTCTACTATATTGATGTCTTGTGTGAAATGTTTAGGACTTGCAATATGTGTGCTATCTAATTGTCTCAGTTTGTTTTGAGCTTTAATTATTTATATGTATAACGTGCTGTATAATAGCATGCCACGTGATTGACAATCGCAGATTCAGTACAAATATGCAAAACTTTTTTTAGTATTTATAATAAATTTATCATGATGTACAGTATAAGGCATTCCTGTATAAAGATGAGTTGGGCCAGTTTACAAAGGAGAGTGCAGATTGTATAGATTCATATTCATGCATTTAGTTGTAAGCCAATATATATATATATTATTACTGTTTTCATATCAATCATGTATCTTAATTTAATTATAATATTTTTGAATAACTGTACTGCAATGTAAATTATTGATATTTTTGCATTATGACTACATTAAATGACATGTTTTGTATGTTGCCATGCCGCTGTTGACGACAATGAATTGTTTGTGCCTCTTAAATTCACATGTACAATTTGCAATATTTACATTTTATATTTTCTGATCGCAGGCTTCCTGTTGGTAGTAAGTTATAAACTAGATTGCAAAAGATGCTGACATTTGAATAGTTGTAGTTGAGTGTAAACTATCTATTAAAATGTATGTACTTTTAGAAAATAATTAATCAAGTCTTTGTACTCTTTGTTTACAATAATATTTTGTAAAATCGTGTATTTATTATATTATTAGGGTGTTTGAGAGTTAAGATCATTGTTGGCACATGAAGCGATGGACTGAGCTGGGCCATTCTTTGAAAAGTGAAACTTTTTGGGGAAAAATGAAGTTTTTTTGTTGTTGTTGTTTTATTCCATAAAAATAAACCCATAAACCCCTCACAAAAGTTCCTCAATTTAAGTATGAGCATTGATATCTTTTTTGCTATGAAATGATCCTACTCAAATTTAATATGATTGACAAGCATGTTTATTCCCCTTTACATCGATGCCTCATTGGTAATGATTATGTAATTATGGAATGTGCAGTAGACCTGAATATGGAGCCGTGTCAAAATTGATTCTTCTAGGGGTACAGCAGCCAGTAATTGCCTTGTCTGAATAATAACAAATAATTAAAACAGACGAGTACAACGAAATGTAATTCAGCATTCACAGTGATAGTAACAGTAACAGTAACAGTAATTGTTGTGCAACAGAGCTCTGTTCTCTTCAGTGCATTATCCTAACAGATTATTTATTGTATCATGCATACACTTAGCAGCCATGTGCTATCTGAGTATGTTTTTAAAATGTGCATTTATTGTTCGGCAAGATTACATTCATACATTGTTATTGTTTATAAAAAGAATCAGCGATTACAATTTCTCATAAAATATATTTCATTGCGAGTTATCACAGATACAAAGGAATAATCAATGTTATAAATTTATTGTACTTTGCATACTTTTGTTCATATTTATTATGCTTGTCCATCTATGATGAAGTCATAACAAATCATGTTAATCCATGATCAATGAAGATGCTGAATAATTATAATAGTCATGAGCTTTTATCTATACTCCTTATCGTGGTTGTGTCAGTTTATCAGAATATTATTGAGTCGTACTCATTGGTGGATTGATTGTCACTTGTGAGATAGAAGGATAGATGGATGGATGGATGGATTGGTGGGTGGGTGAGTGGATGGGAGAATGAATGGATGGGTAGGTGGATGGATGGATGGATGGATGCATATACCGTAGAACACCATCGTCAAGCACCCCCGATCACCTATATGCATCTTGCTTTTAAAGAGCGCCCGCTCTCTGTCCAAACGGGAAACTTTAATCAAGAATGCAAATAATGGTGAGGAATATTCATGAGGATAATAATGGAGGTGAATCTCATGGAAACGTCTTTAAAAGCAAGATGCGTATAGGTGCTTGTGGGTGCTTGACGATGGTGTTCTACGGTATAGGTAGATTGGCGAATAGATACATGGGTGGATGGATGGATGCATAGATAGGCGAATGGATACATGGGCGGATGGATGGATGCATAGATAAATAGATGGGTGAATGGATACATGGATGGATGGATGGATGCATAGATGGGCGAATGGATACATGGGTGGATGGATGGATGCATAGATAGATGGTGGGTGAATGGATACATGGGTGGATGGATGGATGCATAGATGGGCGAATGGATACATGGGTGGATGGATGGATGCATATATAGATAGATGGGTGAATGGATACATGGGCGGATGGATGGATGCATAGATAGATAGATGGCTGAATGGATACATGGGTGGATGGATGGATGCATAGATAGGCGAATGGATACATGGGCGGATGGATGGATGCATAGATAAATAGATGGGTGAATGGATACATGGATGGATGGATGGATGCATAGATGGGCGAATGGATACATGGGTGGATGGATGGATGCATAGATAGATGGTGGGTGAATGGATACATGGGTGGATGGATGGATGCATAGATGGGCGAATGGATACATGGGCGGATGGATGGATGCATAGATAAATAGATGGGTGAATGGATACATGGATGGATGGATGGATGCATAGATGGGCGAATGGATACATGGGTGGATGGATGGATGCATAGATAGATGGTGGGTGAATGGATACATGGGTGGATGGATGGATGCATAGATGGGCGAATGGATACATGGGTGGATGGATGGATGCATAGATAGGCGAATGGATACATGGGTGGATGGATGGATGCATAGATAGGCGAATGGATACATGGGCGGATGGATGGATGCATAGATAAATAGATGGGTGAATGGATACATGGATGGATGGATGGATGCATAGATGGGCGAATGGATACATGGGTGGATGGATGGATGCATAGATAGATGGTGGGTGAATGGATACATGGGTGGATGGATGGATGCATAGATGGGCGAATGGATACATGGGTGGATGGATGGATGCATATATAGATAGATGGGTGAATGGATACATGGGCGGATGGATGGATGCATAGATAGATAGATGGCTGAATGGATACATGGGTGGATGGATGGATGCATAGATAGATGGCTGAATGGATACATGGGTGGATGGATGGATGCATAGATAGATGGGTGAATGGATACATGGGTGGATGGATGGATGCATAGATAGATAGATGGCTGAATGGATACATGGGCGGATGGATGGATGCATAGATAGATAGATGGGTGAATGGATACATGGGTGGATGGAGGGATGCATAGATAGATAGATGGATACATGGGTGGATGGATGGATGCATAGATAGATGGGCGAATGGATACATGGGCGGATGGATGGATGCAAGATAGATAGATGGGTGAATGGATACATGGGTGGATGGATGGATGCATAGATAGATAGATGGGTACATGGGTGGATGGATGGATGCATAGATAGATAGATGGGTGAATGGATACATGGGTGGATGGATGGATGCATAGATAACTTTAACTTTAACTTTCATCTCGATAATATCAACAACGACAATGAAGCTTCCACTTTCTTGGATTTAATTACATCATCAGACCTCAAACAGCATGTTAACTTTCCCACCCACCTGAAAGGGCACACCCTTGACTTGATCCTGACTCGTACTTCAGATGACATAGTATCTCAAGTATCCTGCTCCAGTTACCTACCATCGGATCATGCAGCCCTTCTTTGCCAACTCGCAATTGGCAAACCCCCTCCTGTTAAAACTGAAATCAGTTTTAGGAAGTTGAAAAACATTAACATTGATTCATTCCGCAGTGACATCCGAAATTCAGAACTGTACATCTCTCCATTTGACAATGTAGATTGCCTGATCGAGCAGTATGAAACCACGCTGCGGGACCTTCTCGACGAGCATGCTCCTCTTGTCACTAGGACAATCACATCTCGACCTCGCTCACCGTGGTTTAATGAACGCTGTCGGGAAGCTAAGCAAAGCCTACGAAGACTGGAAAGGCGCTGGCGTAGTTCTTCGTTGGAAGTGGATCATCAGATCTTTGTTGACGAAGCTGCGCGATACAACAAACTTCTATCTCAAACAAAAAGGGACCACCTGTCATTTGAACTGGAGGAATGTGGTCCTCGTGAATTTTTTCTCAAAGTTGATAGACTGTTGCATGTGGGATGTTCTAAAATCCTTCCCAAAAGTGACGATGGGAATTCTTCTCTGGCTGACCGCTTCGCTACATTCTTCGCCGATAAGACCGAGAACATTGTTAAGTCCCTTCATGAAACCCAACAACATGATCTGAACAGCTTTCCAGAGCAGGAAACTCATCATAGATTTGATGAGTTTTGTGCTGTCTCACAACGTCAAGTGGAATTGGTCATTTCAAGCTCCAAATCAACTACATGTGGACTCGATCCCCTTCCTACTGATCTCCTCAAAAAATGTACCGAGGAACTGGTTCCAGCCATCACCAACGTAGTCAACTCAACAATGAAAAATGGACATTTCCCAGAAACGCTCAAACATACGCACATTATTCCACTGTTGAAGGCAAACAAACTTGATCAAGATGAGTTAAAGAATTATAGACCAATTGCTCATCTGAAGTTCATTGGAAAAATAATTGAAAGATTGATTGTGAGTCAACTTCAAACATATCTGATGAATAACAACTTGTTTGCTAGCACCCAGTCTGCATACAGACCTAATCACAGCTGTGAAACCGCAGTTGTCCGAGTCGTCAACGATGTTCTGCTTGCTCTAGATAGAGGAGATGAGGCGATCCTTCTTCTCTTGGACTATTCAGCGGCCTTCGATACTATAAATCAAGATAAACTGTTGTTACGGCTAGAAAAAAGATACGGAATATGTGGTAACGCATTGAAATTGATACGCTCCTATTTGGAAAATAGAACTCATTGTGTTGTTATTGGTGACTCTAAGTCAGAGTTTCATTCAAATGTATATGGTGTCCCTCAAGGATCTGTGATTGGACCACTTGCTTATAGTCTGTACTCTGCTCCAATACAAGATATCATAGTTCATCATGGGTTGAATTGTATGATGTATGCAGACGATACCCAGATTTATGTATGCATAGTAAAAGGTACTCAATTAGATGCAATATCTAGGTTACAGGCTTGCATTCAGGATGTTAGGTATTGGTCTCATCAAAATTATTTGAAATTGAATGCTGAAAAAACAGAGGTTTTGCACTTTGTTAGTAGGTTTAGGCAATGTCAACAAATTGATAATGTGATTATTGATGAAACCGTTGTTAATACTGCTTCTAACTCTGTGAGAGACTTGGGCGTTCAATTAGATAAACATCTTGCAATGAACGCACATGTGAATAATGTATGTAAATCTGCCTCACTAGCTTTGTATAAGATAGGTACGGTTCGGCAATATTTGTCAAAAGAGGCCACCAAGAGATTGGTTCATGCACATGTGATGTCACGAATTGATTATTGTAATAGTGTGTTGTATGGGCTCCCAGACCTGCAAATCAGCAAGTTGCAAAGAATTCAAAATTCAGCTGCAAGATTGGTTGTGCGAGCCAAAAAACATGAGCATGTAACTCCAATCTTGCAAGAGTTACATTGGCTCCCTGTGAAATTTCGGATTCAATATAAAATTCTTTCTTTAGCATTCTTGTCCTTGCAAGGTCAGGGCCCCGAATACCTTAAAAGTTTATTAACAGTATATCGTCCTGCTAGGAATCTGCGCTCCCAGAGTAAGTCCCTCTTACTTTGTCCAATATTTAATACATTATCTTATGGGGCACGTACATTTGCATTTGCAGCAGCAACACTATGGAACACTCTCCCTGAAAGTATAAAACAATTAGACTCTATTGATAAGTTCAGGACTAGTTTAAAAACTCACTTATTTTTGAAGTAATATACGTATATAAATTCATTTTTAATTCTATTATTATTCTACTGTCACTTGTGTTAGACTTCTTTCCTATTTTCCATCTCTTACCTATCTCTGTACTTATCCTTTCATGCTTCCTTCTTATGCGCATAGAGACCCTATTCTAGGCGTGATATGCGCTATACAAGAAACGTTTATTATTATTAGATAGATAGATGGGTGAATGGATACATGGGCGGATGGATGGATGCATAGATAGATAGATGGCTGAATGGATACATGGGTGGATGGATGCATAGATAGATAGATGGGTACATGGGTGGATGGATGGATGCATAGATAGATGGGTGAATGGATACATGGGCGGATGGATGGATGCATAGATAGATAGATGGGTACATGGGTGGATGGATGGATGCATAGATAGATAGATGGGTGAATGGATACATGGGTGGATGGATGGATGCATAGATAGATAGATGGGCGAATGGATACATGGGCGGATGGATGGATGCAAGATAGATAGATGGGTGAATGGATACATGGGCGGATGGATGGATGCATAGATAGATAGATGGCTGAATGGATACATGGGTGGATGGATGGATGCATAGATAGATAGATGGGTACATGGGTGGATGGATGGATGCATAGATAGATAGATGGGTGAATGGATACATGGATACATGGGTGGATGGATGGATGCATAGATAGATAGATGGGTACATGGGTGGATGGATGGATGCATAGATAGATAGATGGGTGAATGGATACATGGGTGGATGGATGGATGCAAGATAGATAGATGGGTGAATGGATACATGGGCGGATGGATGGATGCATAGATAGATGGCTGAATGGATACATGGGTGGATGGATGGATGCATAGATAGATAGATGGGTACATGGGTGGATGGATGGATGCATAGATAGATAGATGGGTGAATGGATACATGGGTGGATGGATGGATGCATAGATAGATAGATGGGTACATGGGTGGATGGATGGATGCATAGATAGATAGATGGGTGAATGGATACATGGGTGGTGGATGGATGGATGCATAGATAGATAGATGGGCGAATGGATACATGGGCGGATGGATGGATGCAAGATAGATAGATGGGTGAATGGATACATGGGCGGATGGATGGATGCATAGATAGATAGATGGCTGAATGGATACATGGGTGGATGGATGGATGCATAGATAGATAGATGGGTACATGGGTGGATGGATGGATGCATAGATAGATAGATGGGTGAATGGATACATGGGTGGATGGATGGATGCAAGATAGATAGATGGGTGAATGGATACATGGGCGGATGGATGGATGCATAGATAGATGGCTGAATGGATACATGGGTGGATGGATGGATGCATAGATAGATAGATGGGTACATGGGTGGATGGATGGATGCATAGATAGATAGATGGGTGAATGGATACATGGGTGGATGGATGGATGCATAGATAGATAGATGGGTACATGGGTGGATGGATGGATGCATAGATAGATAGATGGGTGAATGGATACATGGGTGGTGGATGGATGGATGCATAGATAGATAGATGGGCGAATGGATACATGGGCGGATGGATGGATGCAAGATAGATAGATGGGTGAATGGATACATGGGCGGATGGATGGATGCATAGATAGATAGATGGCTGAATGGATACATGGGTGGATGGATGGATGCATAGATAGATAGATGGGTACATGGGTGGATGGATGGATGCATAGATAGATAGATGGGTGAATGGATACATGGGTGGGTGGATGGATGCAAGATAGATAGATGGGTGAATGGATACATGGGCGGATGGATGGATGCATAGATAGATAGATGGCTGAATGGATACATGGGTCACGATGGATGGATGCATATAGATAGATAGATGGGTACATGGGTGGATGGATGGATGCATAGATAGATAGATGGGTGAATGGATACATGGGTGGATGGATGGATGCATAGATAGATAGATGGGTACATGGGTGGATGGATGGATGCATAGATAGATAGATGGGTGGATGGATGGATGCAAGATAGATAGATGGGTGAATGGATACATGGATGGATGAATAAATGGGTTGACTGTATGGGTGGGTGGATTGGTGGATGGATGGATATATGCATATAGGTGAATGGATGGGTGGATTTATGGATGGATGGATATGGGTGACTGGCGGAATGGATCATGGAGATTGGTGGATTAATAGACGGATGAATGAATGGATTGATAGATGGGTAGATGGATGGATGGATGGATGGATGAAAGGATGGATGGATGGATGAGGATGGATAGATGGATTAATGGATGCCTGGATGTAATGATATTAGATGGATGCTCATACATCCCCGTCATCCAATATGTATAGTGGACGACGGGGATGGAAGATGGCCCGGTTTGAGAGGGGTGAAACTTGAAGTACCAGCTCGAGCTAGAGGAGGATCGAGGAGCTCGGATGGAGGTGGATAATAATGCGTACGCGTACGCCGCGCCCCGCCAGCGTTTATTTTTTCCGTAACCCTAACGCGTCGGAATTCGTGAAAGCGCGCTGGAAAGCCAAGACTAGCTCGCGGTGTTGATTTACACGCAAGCCTAGCTATTTTCTCAATAAAATCGTGGCTTCACACACCATGATGACTGTGAGTGTGATAGTTATACGCCTAGATGAATCATAATGTTCCTAGTCTCATTGTCGTGGTCGTAGTCCGCATCGAGATCGGACACTAATTAAATAATGGTCACCCTTGCCCTTGGACTTGTATTATCTAGTTCGATGTCGCAGAGCCGCAGATTTTGATGCATAATAGCAGCGGGGGCTAGTCTTGGCTTACCAGCGCGCTTTTACGAGTTTTTGAGGAAAAGCGACGCGTTAGGGTTACGGAAAAAATAAACGCGCCCCGCCAGCTATAGCGCGCGCGCTCGTCATCAGATTTTGCGAATTTACAGTAGCTGTGTCAGTATCTGTCACCTCTTTTTGCATTTAAATATGGCTGAAGAATTTGTATTTGATTTTCTCCATATGGAAATAGTAAATTATGTCCATTGCTCTGCTACCAAAGATGAAAAGGTGAGTTATATTCCTACTATAACTTTATCTGATGCTTTTAATTTCATTGCCTTTCGACATTTTGTGAATCGTGATTATGTGTGTTCCCATGTACTGAAAAATGCGTTAGTAGACTTTCTGATGGTGGCATTAAAAAGTATTTCTTCTTCTTCTTCTTCTTCTTGGTACTGCAAACAAACTCCGCATGATGCGGATATACAGTTGCAGGCACTTGGTGGGTTTAGGTGTGCGCGCCTAATTGGGGAGCCCGTGGTGGGCCCTCCTAGTGAAATCTAGCATATTCATCTTACTCAAATGTCCTTGAAATGAATGCAACGATGTGGCTTGTCGTGCGTTATTTGGTAAGAGATTCCACTCCGCCAGAGTTCTTGGTATGAATGAATATTTATAGCAGTCCTTCTTGGTTGTGAGACGTTTGAACGAAAGAGCAGATGACTTTCTTGTTTGGATTCCCCCTGATGATTCTGTCCGGTATTTGTCTGAGTCAATTTCAGCAGTGTGCTGTATTATTGATTTGTATAATAGATTGAGTCTGGAGGTATAGTTTGTTGATTTGGTTAGATTTTAGTTGGAAATATTTGTATCTGAATGGCTAATCTCGTACTCTAAGGTTAGGACAATTTTGTTGGCATGCAATACAAACATCATACACACTGACACAATCTTACCAGTTTGTTATCCATCTCGCCTCATAATTTATTTAGCATGTTTAGATTCTTTTAGTTTTACTGATTCAGTGTTTTTGTTTCTTTCTGAAAAAGGAGAAAGTTATCACCAAACTGGAGCAGATGGGCTATAGAGTCGGCCAGAGTCTGGTAGAAAAGTTCACCAGAGAGAGTCCCCGTTTTAGCAGTGAGCTGGACATTATCAAATTTGTCTGCAAAGATCTGTGGAATGGAGTATACAAGAAACAGGTTGATAATCTGCGCACGAATCATCTGGTGAGTAATAATAATAATAATATATTTATAGCGCGCAAATTGCAATGAGCCTCTAAGCTCTATTATTATAACCCCGGTCAACGGATACACCCTTCAATCATAATTGCACTCAAAGTGCACGATTTCCACTCCCTGGGGAGTATTCCAACCATTCGCTTGTTCGGTGCCCAAAGTGCTAAGGAACCATGTTCCCATCCTTCTGGGTCCCCATTTATACACCTGTGACCTGGTTAGAGAGCAGCAATAACGATAAATTGTCTTGCTGAAGGAAAAATGCAATGGACAATACACTGGATTAAAACTCGAGATCCCTTTCTTTGGAGAGTTCGCTCTACCAATCTTGCCACACCGCGTCAGAGTATGGCCTATTTGTAATGGTACACAAATTGGTCATTCTAGGATGATCCAGAATAATTTAGAAATAAAAAATGAATGAATTAGAAAAATATTTATGTTTCCTTGAAAAAACAAGCACAAAAAAAGAAGCCTTAGTTTGTGCTTGGGTGCCATGTACAAAGTTATAGCAAAGTTTTGTCATTTAAACTACACATATTCTTCTAGTTGGGGGAAATGGACTTGGACAGGTTGCTGAAATTATTTCAGACTTTGCTTCAATCAGAGAGGGATTTTTTTGTCATGACAATTTTTTTAAAATCTTATTTTATACATTGTTGCAAGGTTTCAATATTGAATTGTTATTTATTGATTATATCTTACAGTTTGTCTTTAAAATATAGATTGTTTTGAAGAGCTTCCTACTACATTCACCAATTATTTATGAATTTGTAATGATTTTGACTAGCTTTACCACAATCCTTTCCCATTTAATGCAGGGAGTGTATGTCCTTCAAGATAACAAGTTCAAATTACTGACCCAGATGTCTTCAGGCAAACAGTACATGGAATCTGCACCAAGGGTAAGTTTTCTGAAGTTTTAGACAATATGTTACAAACTATTGTGCATTTTGATATTTCTATGTTGTCACTCTAAAAATGTCTTTACAAATAAATGTATGTTGTTTCATATTTGGTTAACTACAGGCTTGTTTGAGATTGTCTTTTTTGCTCTTTAGTACTTCTGCAATGCAGATTACTTCCAAACAATATTTTGGAAGATTGTTTTTTATGCCTCCGCCAACGAAGTGGCCGAGGCATTATGTTTTCGGGTTGTCCGTCCGTCCGTCCGTCCGTCCGTCCGTCCGTCCGTCCGTCCGTCCGTCCGTCCGTACGTCCCGTTTTCGTTCTCGCGATATCTCAAGAACCGGTGGACGGATCGATTTCAAACTTGGTGTGAGTGTACATATTGGGGTGACAATGATCTGATTAGATTTTAGGGGTCATGAGGTCAAAGGTCAAGGTCACAGGACTCGATATATATGCAAAAATGCCTCGTTCTCGCGATATCTCAAGAACCGGTTGACGGATCAATTTCAAACTTGGTATGAGTGTACATATTGGGGTGACAATGATCTGATTAGATTTTAGGGGTCATGCGGTCAAAGGTCAAGGTCACAGGACTCAATATATATGCAAAAATGCCTCGTTCTCGCGATATCTCAAGAACCGGTTGACGGATCAATTTCAAACTTGGTTTGAGTGTAAAATTTGAGGTGGCAATGATCCGATTAGATTGTGGGGTTCATGAGTTCAAAGGTCAAGGTCACAGGACTCAATATATATGTGTAAAAATGCCTCGTTCTTGCGATATCTCAAGAACCGGTTAACGGATCAATTTCAAACTTGGTATGAGTGTACATATCGGGGTAGCAATGATCTGATTAGATTTGGGGTTCATGAGGTCAAAGGTCAAGGTCACAGGACTCCATATATATGCGACAATGGCTTGTAATTGCAAAATTTCAAGAACTGAATGTCAGATTTCAATCAAACTAGGTACCTGAATGTATCATAAAGAGTCAACGTAGCCATAAAATGTTGGGGTCATGAGGTTGAGGTCAAGGTCACGGCACTCATTATACATGCAAAAAAGCTTGTAATGCCAAAATCTCAAGAACTAAATGTCAGATTTCAATCAAAGTTGGTACCTGAATGTTTTTTAGGGAGCCATCAAAGATTGGGGTCATATGGTCAAGGTCACAGGACTCAAAATATATGAAAAATATTTTTACAAATTAAATCAGTGCATGTTAATTTGGGCTTGATATTAAAATCGCGTGATAGCGGAGGCATAATTTTCGATTGCACGCAATCGAAGATCCATCTAGTTATAATGTATTTCTATGGCATTAAAGTAAATGATTGAATTATTTAGGTATAACAATGAAATGTAATGAAATAAAAATAAACATTGGTTTTCTAAAAATAATGGTTTTGTACAAATAGGTACAATTAATAGACTATGTTAATCTTTTTCTAGTACTTGGCCTTTCCATGTGGACTGATACGAGGTGCTCTTGCAAGTTTGGGGATAAACTGTATCGTCACGGCTGAAGTCAGCAGTATGCCTGCATGTGAGTAAAATGTGTACAGTGGAACCTTGTTGTAATGAGGTCCTATATCAGGGTAAAGGACTGGGATCAACAAAATATAATTAACTACTCTTCAATTTTGTTATTATGATCTTGTAATGATTTTCAGATTACATGTACCTACATCCGCAGTATGCATGCCAAATATGCCCATGGATGTTCTTTTTAAATACAATATATTCATGTGCACACCATGAGACTATTGATTACAATTTTAATGCAATGTTTAGATGTTCTTATGTTTACAGCATGTGACATTATAAATTGTACTCAAGAGTCCTACACTACTCAAGTCTCAACACATGTTTGTCAAAGAAAACATTAATTTGTTTGTTTATGTTTTCTTCCACATTTCCAGGTAAATTCCAGATCATCATTCAGCGGACGTAGCACCTTGAAACCGTGGACATTGTCGTTTTTATTGCCACACTCTCTTGTCAACTCATGAACAGTGATGCAGCTAGTATGGAATGGATCCATACACATTTTGTGAAGAGGTGTTCTGGTTTAGTGGTCAGAACTCGGCTCTTTACAAAATCTACCCAGGTTGGGAAACATAGGCTGCATACGTGTCTGTCAGGTGGTGACTGTAAATGGTGGTCACAGTTGTAAACACATGATCAGTAAAGACCTGATGGCAAGCCCAATGTTTGACTTTGTGTCACATTAGCCTCAGTTGGTGTTATCCCTTTAAGAGGTGTGTCTGCCATTTCATAGCTTCAAAAAGGCTGCAAAGTTGGACTGTAGAAGCCCAGTTGATAGAGCACCAAGGTTGGAAGTCATCATTTCTAAAAACCTGCCACAGTCAGCTTTCCTCTAGGAGAGATGACGATCAACAACCACGGAGCCCCTGCATCAAATGTCAGTGATGATGTCGGACTGTGAACCTGCCAGTCGGCTTTCCTCTAGGAGAGATGACGATCAACAGCCATGGAGCCCCTGCATCAAATGTCAGTGATGATGCCTGATTGTGAACCTGCCAGTCAGCTTTCCTCTAGGAGAGATGACGATCAACAGCCACAGAGCCCCTGCATCAAATGTCTGTGATGATGCCTGACTGACTGTCGGACACAAGCCCACTATTGAGGGAAAGAAGAAGAAGATGTGTAGATATTCACACTGATCAGAGAAGAATGTGTTTCATGGAGTCCTGCATCTAAATAAGGGAAAAAATACTGACAGCTGGTCAATATCCACTGTATAAAAGCCATTGGAGTCAAGGAGGACTTGTTTTTTTTTCTGGATGTTTTTATTAAAATTTGTCTTCAATTTATTAACATTTATTTTTTCTGTGCAAATTTAAAAAGAGCAGTTCAGATTCATGTTATCTCATCTACCAAACTATTTAACCATTCAAGACTAGTCCTAAACATACTTGGGCTTGGGTCTATGGAGAAGGCATGTTATACCATAATTGAATGGGTTAATCATTTTTTCTGACCTCTTGTAAAAGGATCTTGAACCATGTTGGGATATTGTAATTAACTTGAAATAAATCTTGTTAGTTTTGTTAAATCAAGACTTTAAATGTTTATGCCTGTATTATAAACCAAAAATTGGATTGTCCAAAAAATCAGATTTATTTTTTTATTTTTTAAAATTTGTATTTGTTTATTTTTTATTTTATTTATTTTATTTTATTTAATTAATTAATTAATTAATTAAACAATTTTTTTTTTTGGGGGGGGGGGATTCTTTAATTTCCCAGTTTATATGGGGAAGTAGAGTGGAGTATAGTGGACCTGGCCAGTGCTCCTTATGAGCTCTGATGTACCAATGTTTATGTACACAAAATCTCGCAGTAAAAATATTGGGATAGCATGACTATCATATGATTTGAATTGATGGGGAATCTTTCATCAACCATTTTGATTGAGTAGTTTTTGTTCTAGGATGCATTTTGAAACTCCATGTCAAGTTTGAGGAACCCTGTATTCTTTGATCATGTTTCCTTTTTTTATTATATACTTCTGGTAAGTTTCTTTATGTTTGAAATGAGTTTCAAATTTGACGGATTTCAACACATCTTAGGCCTATCATTTTGCATCCGTCTCTTGTCATAGAAGTGACCAATACATCTGCATTCCTTGGCTCAACCACAAATTGTAAAGAATGTGCTCATTAACGATGTGTATTCGCTGCTCAATACTATGACAAGCAAAAGATGCCAAATAACAGGGTAAAATTTTGTTGAAATTGTTCAAAGAGACGGGTCACAAGATGCAACCTAGAATGAAAAGAGCTTATTAAACCAAATTTGCTGATCTTGGCATCATTTCCCTGATTCCCCATCTACATGTCGTGAACCCAGTCTTCCTGTCCTTATTATATGGGAAGTATGCTGGTCCCCTTTATTTGAGCCACCCTGTATAGAGAGATATTGGAACACAGAGTAAATGTTCTACAGTACAACAGCGAAAAAAAATGAAATTTTTTTTTTCGGGTGCTCCATTTTCGGGGGCTACTTTTCCAACTTTTGGGGGCTACAAATTTCCGGGCTCTTTTTCGAATTTCAGGGGCTACTAACAAGCTATAATGCTGTAAGTGATCATTTTATAAGCATTTTTTATCACAATCCAAACAGATTTTTTTTTTTTTTTTTTTTTCGGGGGCGAATTTGCCCGCCGCCCCCGTGTATTTTTTTCGCTGCAGTACAATTACATTAGTGTTACCATTCAGAATCTCTTGCCCACGATTCTCCATTAATACATTTGGAGATGTGAGTTAGAGATACAAGTTTTGAAAGGAGGGAGTGACTGCTGACAACAGCTTTTGATATTAATTAAACATGTTAATATATGTTCATCCAAACTTTAATTGATGGGCATTTTCAGTATAATTTGCCAACTTGTTTGACATTCATGCCACATACTTAGTACATGTTTGTCATTATGTATGAGCAACCTGTCATTCACACATTTCCCTTTTTAAAATGCATATTGTTACAGAATTAAAATCATATCCTCGCTTTCATTAATGATGTACACCTTGAGGCAAATTTAAAGGAATTTATGAATTTATATTTAAAAGAATGAAAAATCCCATTATTATTACGGCTTTGGTTTTAATAATTATAGGTACATGTACATGCAGAATTGTTTCATTTGCATGCATGGGTAACAGATTAAATT
The DNA here is from genome assembly GCA_037951105.1 of Echinarachnius parma. Taxonomy (NCBI): domain Eukaryota; kingdom Metazoa; phylum Echinodermata; class Echinoidea; order Clypeasteroida; family Echinarachniidae; genus Echinarachnius; species Echinarachnius parma. Next base: position 29,151 of record JBAMJV010009708.1, read on the forward strand.
GATGTTTGTACATGTAGTCTTTGTGATCACGAAAGTCAGCATTTAATGTGCAATATTAATCCATCATTCCATGACAAATGTAATTTGGTAAATGTACATGGAATTAATTTTCAAATCAATACTAGGGGTTATCTTCCTAAATAAGACATTACTTTATTCTCAAAAGTATTGTGCAGTACAAGAATATATTTACCCAGATTAATCCACACTAGTGGATGTTTTTTATGTATTTTTTTTTCTTCTTCATAATGTGTTTTTTGTTTAAAATTGAAAGATAGTTTAAAGGGATAGCTGAGTTTTGGTATAGAGGGCGCTACACAAAATAATTTTTTTGCGAGATAATGAAAAACTGAGTGACAAACAAAATAAACTTTATTTGATCAAAATCGGTTCAGAAATGGCTGAAATATCTGTAAACATAACCATTTGTAATAAATGTGGGGCCCCACACTTATTCAATAATTTTGAACCAGCCGTTCTATCTAATCACTATTTTAACAAAACATCACATGCACAATATTTTATTTTAAATGGTTGAAACCGATGAGTGTTTAGAGAGCGCCCTCTTGAGTTTTAACGGCTCTTTTTTTTAATGATAACAGGCTCTTTACTAAGTCATTTGTAATTTTGAATTCCTTTCGAGTTATAACTATTAGTTTGTAATGTAATGGTGAAGATTTTGGTTACTAAAATTCAGTTTGACCAAAACTGTACTCTCATTACCAGAACTCAACTATCCCTTTAATTGGAATCTCACTGTAACAATGAGCTCGGGACCATGAACATTATGTTATTTAGTATCTTGTTATATGATGACACACCCAGTACCCCGGTATCCCGCGTTGTGTAGCGCCATCTTTCGTCCAACCGTACCGCAGCTATTGCGTTGTGCATGCAGTGCAGCGCGTGATTGTATGCACGCTATTCCCACAGTACAGCCCTAAAAATTAAATAAATAATTAAACAAAATGGCGGATTTTCGCCTGGTACCCTGGGGTACCGTTTATGTCATCATATAAGGGTTAAAAAACAAGAAATATTTCAAAAATTCTACAGGTAAATTCTGGGGTAAAATTACCTCGTTATATTAAAGAGGGTTTTGTTATATCACAGCCTGTTATATCATGGTTTCACTGTACTAAAGCTGTTCATCTTGTACAATACTTGGATATGCGCATGATGAAAAGCTTGAATAGTATGGCTTTGTCTCTTCATTTTTAACTTTAAAGGGATCTAGTAACATTGTCCAAATCCACAAAACTTAATTAGAAATCTAGAGATTATCTCATACCATGTTGTATCAGTATTACCATAGAAACATGGAACAAGTTAAAATTTCCCTTACGTTAAAAAGATATTTACGATTTAAGTTTTTGAATTTTCTACAATCCACTGAATAGTCATAACTGGGTATAAAGACAGTGCATTGAGTTGGGGAAGTATTACTTTGCATTTTTGCTCATTACTCGGCAATATAACATCCATTTAACATGAATTTTTACACACATATCGATCAACAATGTTACTAGGTCCCTTTAATAGTCAATATACATGTAATTTGTATTTATTTGTCAATAAACCAACACATTATTTGAATACTTGTTATACTTGTGATCTATTTGACCTGGGTGTGTTGCTTCAAACTTTGAGTTGCAATCAATTGCAGCGTTGAGCACAACTGTCCATTGCATAAAGATAATCAAACACATTGGCCCGTATTCACAAAGGAGGTTTGTACAAACCCTGGTTCAAACCGAGGTTTACATCTATGGAATGCCAATTGTAAACTGATGGAGAGAGAATGTGTACCATCAACATTGTTAACAAGTAAGGAATTTACATTCTCTCTCCATCAGTTTACAATTGGCATTCCATAGATGTAAACCGCGGTTTGTACAAACCTCCTTTGTGAATACGGGCCAATGTTGATTCTACTAGAGCTAATGCAAAGTTGCGTTTGAAATCGAACGCAACCTTCATCGTATGGATTTGCATGTAAACACAAAGTTGCATTATTTAGATTTGTTTGTTTGGTTGTTGGGGGGGGGGGGGGGGGGGGAGGTGGCATTTAATCACAAATATATGAAAAGTACACCCCTGTTAGACTTGAATATGACAGCAGAATTTCACCCTCACTCACTACACTCACATACAGTCTTATGTATACACACCTAGTCAACAAATGTACAACAAACACTACAAAAAAATAAAAGATGTACACATAGATATTAATAGATTCATCACATATTCAGTACAAATTAAAACCATGTAGAGTGGGAAGACATGCAATTATAAATGCAATTGCAAGTAACAGCTGTTCAGCCTAAGATCTATCTCGCATTCATAAGATTTTCTTTTTAAGAAAAAAAAAATTGTTAAGATTTAGTACATTTATTGCATTTACATGACAAGTTCATACAAGGTAAGCCAGACAGAGTCGATACATGTACTGCATGATTGGCATGCATATTTTCAATACAGTAGAACCTCATTATAACAAGGATGTTTGCACCATGATATTACTTTTGTTTTTGTATACATGTATCGGGTATATTGTAATGTGATACCTGCAACAAAGATTTATAAGAGGGCTGTGATGTATTGAAGCTCTTCATAATGAGGTTCAACTGTATGCATATAACACTGGTTAGTGTACCTATATAATCTTTTCCATGGAAATTACATTTTCTCCTTTATTTATCATTTATAAACTTTGAAAAAAATATGGACGTACACTTTAGAATGTAATAATGTCAATTAACCCCTTGACTACAGGAACCGAGTAGGTTGTGTACAAAGTCTATGTAGATTTCAGAAACTCGTAGGGAACGGGTCAACAAGTAAATACACTTACCCTCATATTTGTATGTACAGTGGATCCTCTTTATAACCAGCTCTGTTATAACGACGTACCTGATATAGCGAGGTAATTTCACAGGTCCAGGTTTTATGTATATTATTATTTTTAAGCCCTAGCTGATACAACAAGAAATCTGATATAACGAGGTAAATTCAATGGGCCCTAGGAGATCGTTTTAACGAGGTGTCACTGTACATAATTGTTGATTAAAATGCTTATCTCCAATAGAACGATTGAAATTCTGCCATTCACCACCTATTTCATGTAAAACGTGACTTAATACACACTAGCACACTTGGATCTCATACGCTATAGCTGAACAGTATAAAGACATCTGATATATATTTTCCATACTACAAATCACGCTATCATTACCTGAGATATAGGAATACTGTTAAGTTTTCACACACGATTATATTCAAAAGTTGGAAGTAGTTGCCAAGCAAATCACATATGGGGTTATATTGATTCTCTTCCAGTTTCACAAAGAATAACTGGGCTAATTGAAAATAGACCCAAGCTTGTCTTGAATGGGTCAATGATTGGAAACATTTCCCTTAGAAAACAGATAATTTGGAAAATATGTTCACACACGATAACCTCTAGGCTACTGGCAGATTTGCTGAAATGTCCATTGTTGATGGGGATGAATGAATACAAGATGTAGATCATCCCCTCTGTACAAAAAGTAATAGTTTGCAGATCTATGGAAGAGACTGAGGTAGAACGACAATGATACAATTTTTAAATACATGTACTAATCTCACACACACATACACAATTATATAACAAATCCTAAGAAATCCAGTCAGTACCTTTGGCATATATCTTACTGTATTTAGTGCATTCTATTCCTAATACTGAAAGGGTGATGCTGTATGCCAATGACTGGTTTATTGATGAATTTTTATCATTTTGTCTTTTCTCATATTAGAATAAATTTTGTTTTTGTTTTCTTTTTTATTTTATCATATGCTACAATAAGGCAAGATAAAATAAAACTCAAATATAGGCAAAAATATATCCTCAATAGCGGATCAGTGTTCCTAGTTCAAACATTAATCTCAATTTACTAGCTTCCTCCGTCCAAAGGATCAATAATGCTGGACACTTATAGAGTGGTGAAGTGTGATGTCATAAACATTTTTTTTAGAATTTTCAAATTTGGGCTTCCTTTTCAGAAAGAGCATAACAAATAATGTCCAAATACCGAAAATCAAAGGAATAGGTTACGTATTGGCCGAGATATGCCCATCCGAATTATTTTTTTGGTCAATGGGCAATCAGTGTTAGCACTGGTTCCTAAATTTAGGAACCAGTGCACTATAACACTGATTGCCCATGAAGTCCAAATTTGAAAATTCTAAAAAAGTATTTTTAAGACGTCATGGCTTCTGTACTCTATTGATAATGATGGATGAAAGTGTGTGGGAAGGCAGCTCTAAAGTGGATCCCAATATCTAAGATACAACCATTTCAAGAAGTACTAGATGGATCTTCGATTGCGTGCAATCGAAAATTATGCCTCCGCTATCACGCGATTTTAATATCAAGCCCAAATTAACATGCACTGATTTAATTTTTTAAAATATTTTTCATATATTTTGAGTCCTGTGACCTTGACCATATGACCCCAATCTTTGATAGCTCCCTAAAAAACATTCAGGTACCAAGTTTGATTGAAATCTGAAATTTAGTTCTTGAGATTTTGGCATTACAAGCTTTTTTGCATATATGATGAGTCCCGTGACCTTGACCAAAGCCTCATGACCCCAACATTTTATGGCTACGTTGACTCTTTATGATACATTCAGATACCGAGTTTGATTGAAATCTGACATTCAGTTCTTGAAATTTTGCCATTTCAAGCCATTTTCGCATACATATGGAGTCCTGTGACCTTGACCTTTGACCTCATGACCCCCCAAATCTAATCAGATCAGTGGCACCCCGATATGTACATTCATACCAAGTTTGAAATTGATCCGTCGACCGGTTCTTGAGATATCGCAAGAACGAGGCATTTTTGCACATACATTGAGTCCTGTGACCTTGACCTTTGACCGCATGAACCCCAAAATCTAATCAGATCATTGCCACCCCAATATCTACACTAAAACACAAGATGGCGCTCTCTAAAAAAGCATTGTTTTCAACCATTTTTCATACAAAATTATGCATTTGATGTTTTGTTGAAATACTGATTAAATAGAGAGATCATCAACAACTATTTTAAAACCTCTTGAAATTTTTGGAAAAAGTGTAAGCATTTTTTTAATTAAAAAAAAAATCATCGAATATATCTGGGCCCAGATTTATTACGATTGGATATATTTATTGATATTTCAGCCATTTCTGAACCGATTTTGATCAAATAAAGTTTATTCTGCCATTAAAATTGTATGCTCTTTCAAATTTTACTCAGTATTTTCATCTCACAAACAAATTATTTTGTGCAGTGCCCTCTATACCAGAACTGAACTACCCCTTTAAGTAGTAAAATTTTCTCATTAAGTAGTATTCAGATTTCTAGTTAAGCTTGGAAAAGTCCATGTCCCTCAAATGCCCCCCCCCCCCCCCACCCTCTCCCCTCCGAGTGGGGGCAGGGGCAAGAAGATAACCATCAGCATTTCAAATGTTCCCTATTTCATGACAATTAGAAAAGGTTCTATTCCACGCTACTTGAAAGGGATAGTTCAGTTTTGGTTTAGAGGACGCTTAACAAATAATTTTGTGTGAGGTAATGATAAACTAAGTGTAGAATTTGAAAAAACACACAATTTTAAGGACATAATCAACTTTTTTGATCTAAATCGGTTCAGAAACAGCTGATATATCCATAATATATCCAATCGGAAAAAATGCTGGGGACCAACTTACTAATTCTTTTCCATATTTGAAAACATACAAAATTGGTTTTATAATCATTTTTAATGATCTCTCTATTGCATAATTTTTTTAACCAAACATCATGTTCAGATTCCCCCCCCCCCCCAAAAAAAAAACAACAAACAAAACATGGTTAAAACTTGGTGTCTGGAGGGTGCCCTCTTGTGTTAACGGCTGCTTTTTGAATGAAAACAGCCCTGTAACTAAGCCATTTACATGTTTTTCTGCCATTCAAGTATCATTGAATTATAACTGTTAGTTTTTAATGATAACTTACAAGTTTGAGTTACTAAATTTTGTTTGACCAGAACTGTAAACTATCCCATTAATGAAACTGAGATGTTAGGATGATACAAAAATCCTTCATGAATTTAAAACATCCGTGATTTCAACGTCGGGAGATTCTAACGTCTTACTACTTAGACAAAGTTTTATTCCACGCTACTTTAATGAAGTTGAGATTTTAGGATGATAAACAAAGTCCTTTATCAATTCAAATGTGCCTGATTTCATTGCGAGTAGAATTCTATCCTCTTCCTGAAAATGGACAAGTGATTTCATCATCAGTAGTATTCTAACCTCTTCTGAAAGTAGGAAAGTCTATAAAGTCCATGGTCCTTTAATTCCTCCTGATTGGTAAGGGGTCAAAAACGGCCTTTGTAATTTGAATGTCCAAGGTTTTATCACCAGTAGCATTCTAACATCTTGCTCGAGTGGTTAGGTCGAAGACCATGCTCTTTTAACACTCCCTGATTGGGGAGGTGGCCCCCAAAAAGTCCTTCATAAATTATATTGTCCATTATTTGAAGTTCAGTAGTCCGACTTCTTGCTTGGGTTAGAGAAGTAGAAGTCTAAGCCTCTCTGTCGGCCCCGGGGTGGTTCCTGTTGTCTCTTTGGCCCCTTTCCTGATTGGTTCCGTCCCCCTCTTCCACCCGCCCCTCCACTCGCCTGTCACAGGATGGGGGGAAAAACAGTGGCAAGATTGAGTGGGTCAATTTCTCTTTAGAGGTACCTTTTTAATATTGTTAAAGGAACAATTGCAAGCTGCTGATTTCAGGAGAAAAAAATCCAGTACATTGCCACAGTTCACCTTTACAGTCAGTAGTTGGTGGGATAAGCATTATCATGATTATACAATGCATTTTCTATATTTTTCATGTGTTACTAACACATGAAACTTGGCTAGATATTGCCAACTCTAATATTAACAATCCTCTTCCTTTTTCCAAGTCATTCCCAAAGAACTACTATATTCCCATGCTTGCATATACTGTTTCATTCTGGCTTTCTCATACACAATTTCCAGAACTTGAATTTACAAAGTCTACCTGGTTCATCGTGGTATTATGGGTAGGTAATAAATACTATAGTACTGGTTATTTCTGTTGTTTTTTGTGCAAGTGTTTTGGTTGATTCTGAATCCACATGAAAGTATGTACATTTAGTATTATAAATTCAAAGATATAGGGGAACTGACCAGAAATATATAATATGAATGAAAAAGAGCAAAGAAAATGGGATTCCAATGGGATTCGAACCCGAGACCTCAGGATTGCTAGACCGGTGCTCTTACCGACTGAGCTATAGAAAACCCTAGTGCGGTGCTCGTCCCTGCTCAGTCGGTAAGAGCGCTGGTCTAGCAATCCGGAGGTCTCGGGTTCAATCCTGTTGGAATCCCATTTTCTTTGCTCTTTTTCATTCATATTTTAGTATTATAAATAAGAATTATTCCCCTCCAAGTGCTCACATTTGTGAAATTTGATAACTGGTCAACTTCTTTTTTTGGGGGGATACCCATGAAATCAAATCCATAAGGTACAGTGGATTGAGAGATTAGCTTTTATTTCTGATTATTTTAGGTCGAATTATGCAAATATAACTGTTGATATGTCAACAGTATTCATGAAGGCTATATACAGCATGTTATTTTAAACATGATTCAACCAGTACTCTTAATGATCTTTATTAGGTTCTGATGTAATAATCTTATCAAGGCTATACAGCATGTTATTTTAAACATGATTCAACCAGTACTCTTAATGATCTTTATTAGGTTCTGATGTAATAATCTTATCAAGGCTATACAGCATGTTATTTTAAACATGATTCAACCAGTACTCTTAATGATCTTTATTAGGTTCTGATGTAATAATCTTATCAAGGCTATTCCACATGTTATTTTAGACATGATTCAACCAGTACTCTTAATGATCTTTATTAGGTTCTGATGTAATAATCTAATCATGAATTTAAAAAGAAGGTTATTGAAATATGATTTTCAAAATTGGCAAAGCTTTGTCAAAGCTGTACTCTTTAAAAAAAGATCTTTATTAGGTTCTAACAGAATAATTTAATGATGAATTAAAAATTGAGGGTATCAAAATATGTTTTTTTAAAGATGGAATCAGGACTTAACAAAAATCCTATATTATTATTATTATTTTGTATAATCTATAACATAAAATGTAAAGTCTCACCGATCTGTTCGCATGTCTATTCCACTCTGGAGCCTTGACGATAGGGGCTGGGTAGGTCTCCCCCAGGGATACACCAGCCTGCGTTAGTTGCGCTCCACTCAGGGTCCAAGGCATGTGCACCCCACCCCCCTTGATGTCACCGAGTTCTGTTAACCACAGGCGGATGTAGTCACCCTGTAAATTGTGAATGACATTGAACAGTCACGATTTTTATAATTAAATTATTTTTTTTCTGGAAGACATCTGGTACAAATGGCTAATTTATAGATTAAATTGTTAAAAGGAAACCCAAACGACACAAAATAATTTTTATTTTGTATTGTATTATCTTTTTTGGAAACAAGCGATCTGCCATAAGTCATTGCACGGTTTTATATCAAGCCCAAATTAATTTGCATTCAATCATTTTTTAAAAACTCAAGTTTGATAGTAATCTGTAAACCGGTTTAATAGTACACCGGCAAATACATTAAGTGAGAAGTTGAACCAGAAGTGAACTCACGTTAGGGTCATAGTCCAGGCCCTGTTTGATCATGTTGAACTTCCTGTCCTGCCGGGGGTCATTGCCTACTCCTGCGCTATACAGCCAGTTGCCATAGTTACTCGTCACATCATGGTCAATCTGTAATTTCAATAAACACAAATTTCAAGTGATGTTACTTCATGCTGCATGTACAATAAATTATTCACCATTGTTCAACCATTTTTAGCCTAAAATTGAATAATCCCAGTGATTAGAATGAAAAATAATGAAGATTTCACCCCCCCAAAAAAAACAAAAAACAAACAAACAAACAAACAAACATTTGTTTTACATAGACATGACAAGTAAAGCAAAGTGAGAATGAGTATTCAAAATGTATGATGTAATGTGCTAAAACCTAACTTCTTGTGTAACAACTTATTTTACCAGAATTAGACAACACCACATTCGCATATCTGTGGTACTAAGAGGCCGTTTTTGCAAACAGACAAGAAATTAAATTGACCCGTTTACTCGATATGTTTCCAGACTTTATAAAACATGTCATAACAGATCTTGTAGTCAACCGGTTAAATGTCATTTTGAATTTGAACCCACCAGCATGTATTCAAACCACTCGGCGCCTAGTCTCCAGTCCAGCCCCAGGTCTTTAGTGAGGAAGCTGGCCACATTCTGCCGCCCCCTGTTGGACATGAAACCCGTCTCCGCAAGCTCACGCATGTTGGCATCAACGAATGGAACACCTGTGCGACCCTGGCTCCATGCCTCAAACCATCGCTTGTTCTTGTTCCAGGGCTTGTGTGTTCCAAGAAGGCCTGTGGAGAGAGAGATATAAAAAATCTGCCATCAAAATGTAGATAGGCTAGCTCTCAGGTGTTAGCAAACTGAGCTCCCGCATGCTAGCATCAACAAAGGGAACACCTGTGCAACCCGGCCTGGCTCCATGCATCAAACCATCGCTTGTTCTTGTTCTAGCGTTTTGTGTGCTCCAAGAAGGCCTTTGGAGAGAGAGAATTTAGAATTTAGAAAGAATTTAGAAAGGATAGAGAATTTAGAAAGCACATGCAATCTTTCTCCTGTTAGCATTGAAATACAGAACAACTGTGCATCTTGTAGGCAACAGATAAATACTGTAAAAGTATGTACAACTATTATATAGATTACTGCTAAAGCATACATAAAGCATAATCCATTTTTATAGCAGTGTCTTTGTTGTTTTTTGCTGAAAACAATATGAATAATAATTTACAACATAAGCTTATTCAAAATTGCTATAAAACAGCTACAAACAAATAGTTAATTGTTATCAGACAACAACGATGAGACTCAACAAAATTATTGACCCTAGCAATTAGCACTTTCCAAAAGACCATCTCAACATACTTTGTTTAAAATCAGAAATGGGAACTTATCTCACCACTAAGGTAGAAGAGTCTGTCTCCAAACTTCAGCGCAACATATTTGAAGTAATCCCTCCAAATAAGTTCAAAGATCACCCTGTTCATAAAAGCAGAAGCACATAGAAATAATCAATTTGAGATTAATTAGCATTCATTGGTCAATTCCACAGTAACAGAAGGACATTCAGACACCATTTCTTGTCATTAAATCAAATAATTCCAGGATCCTGCATTTTATTCATCATTGTTAATGACATTTCTGTGATCCTTGGTGGAACACCTTTGATTTCCACTATCTTTCAAATCAATTAGATATGGACACTAATGAGGCTGGTAACTGAAGGACGTCAAAATGGACATGGATTTTCAAGTTCATTAGTTATGACCCAAACTCTGCGAAGTCACGAGGTCTATAATTTTATATTGGCTCATAGTCCATTCCATTATGTACAAAGAGTATTACAACACCTTTTTGAGGAAGTATGTCCATTGGTATATTAATTACAAGAAGTTAATTGTTTCATAGGAATAAAAGAGCTTCGACTAGATAAATCAGCTCATAATAAGAGGGTTAGTTATATCAAGTCTCTTTAAAATGAGGTTTAACTATGGTTGCCATGGTAACATAACTAACCAATATGTTGACTGGTTTTCTGTCCTCTCACTCTCGTATCTCTTCACTTCTTTGTAGATCTGTCTTGGAGACAAGCAGCCAAGCGCTAACCTGGTTGACAAAATGAATTAAAACTGCAAAGTAAATACCCTTTTTAAAATCATATTATGGAAACATTTTGATGCAGGGTTCCAAAGCACAGCATCCTTAATATTTGTATAAGCATTAATACTTGACTTTCGCATTGGTTATATCACATATGTCATATTGAGGATTACTAGCTTAAGAAAGAATAAAATATGGTATTACTCTTGTACAATGAACTAGTTAATCATAAAGAATATTGAGGTACTTAACTCTTTGAGTGCCAAGCTCGCATTTTTGCGAGTTACAATACACACAAATGCCATAGAGCATTAAATCCCTGGCATGTTAAAGAGTTAATACCTATTTGGTGTTACCTTCTGTGTGTATGATACTCATTTGCTGATATTCTCTGAACAATGGTTATATTTTATGAAATGTCAAAACTTGTAACATGCATACTTGTTTAGGTTTAATCTACACTTAGGATTTCTTTCAGATAATCAATCAAGTTTCAATCCAACCTTATGTCCTTCATATACTACATACACTATTATCTTTGAATAAGACATCTGCTTGCTAATATCAGTTAATATGATTAAACTACAGTAAAAACTGTCTTTTACAAGTGACCACCTGTCTATAGCAGCTAACCTGCTTATAGTGGCCATCAAAAGTGATCCCCTCTAGAGCAAAACAGTGTTATGGAACCTGTCAATAGAGGTCATCTTGTCTACAGTGGCCACTATTGTTTCCCTCAGGTGGTCACTATAACAAAAAGTTTGATTGTATTCTCTTGAAAGGCAGGAACTTACCATGCAGCAAACTTTGTGGAGTAGTCTGCGCCGATCAGTCCATTTCTTGTTTCCTTATACTTGGCAATGCAATCCTTTGATAACACAGACACGGGAAATCAATATTAAAACAGGAACTGCTAAATCATACACCACAAATTATACTGGTCAAATTTTCTCAACTGACTTTGTCCAACATACACGTACATTAATAATTCAGAGCAAAGTCACAGAATTGATGGAAAAGGCAACACTTCTGTCCGTTCTGTGTGTCACATATGTAGTTTTTGTACAAATGCAAAAAATGGCACATGCTCCAAATAATTTGACCCAAACAATATAAATCATAAGGGTCAACATTATACATAAATAAAGAAATGCATGGTGCATTCCTACCACCCCCCCCCCCCCCCCATCCAAAAACGCACATGCACCCAAACCACTGGTAATGTAGTATCCCAAAGGCAAGGGGTTAAAGGGATCTAGTAACTTTGTTGACATGTGCAAAAAGTGATGAATGGTTGATGCAATGTATATTGTTGTTATCTCATATGTCCACAGGGTATTGTGTGAAAATTTCAAGTCAAATGGACATTGCATGGCCAAGTAATGAGCGAAAATGCAAAGTGATATTCAATAACTCACTGCACTCACTTTGTACACAGAAGAAAAACTCGAGTATTTCTTATCTGAATACTTTGATCGTACATATCTTTGTAACAAAAGGGAAATTTGAAAAAACGAAACCTGTCCCATGATTTTATTGTTAATACGAATACAACAAGGTATGAGGGAACCGCTAGAATGAAAAATTTATTTTGAGGATTTGGACAATGTTACTATGTCCCTTTAATCTGTTCAACACTTTTAAACTTTGGTATATGAATTATAAATAATGATAGATCCCAAGTACCTATCGGAGAAGAACTGAGCTAGCTTATGGTTTTGATATGAGAAATATTTGTATGATTCTTACACTCTTCCAGAAATACTCCTGGATTCTGGCAAGACCTGCACTTTCTCCTCCCTGGAACGGAAACGCTGTTCGCTGGTCACCCGAAGGTTCTTTGTCATAAAATGGAAAAGGGATGAAAAAGAAGCAAACATTATTGGGGCCACTGACAAACACCCAACAACTTCCCTAACCATACTCACAGTTAATTCAATGTTAACATTTCTCACTTCATTAATATCTTTAAAAAGCACAATGCATGTATACTTATTAGTTGTATGCAATTAAATGTGATGAGTGAATCACAAAATACAGGCAGTGACTGGGAAAGCAGTGATTCCCTACAAAAACAATTTCTTTGCACTCAGACTTATTCTGATAATCAGTGTTCTTTTGTGAAATTAAATTTTAAAAGTATAGCGACACCTTTCTTTCAGGGCAAAGTCATGAACATATTTGCTTTTAGGTGTGAACAAAGAGAATAAGTTACCTTTGATACCAAATGATGAGAAGGCAGGTATCTCCCCTTCCTCCACACCCCCGGGGAGGGGTTGGAGAGGCTTGGGCATCTTGATGGCTGGTCTCACTTCAGATCTATTCTCAACCTTCTTACGAAACTCCGTGTACACATTTGGAACTCTGGTTTAAAAAAGAAAAATTAAAGTAACATATTTAATACATAGTTCTTTTTTTTTCCAGAAATGTAGCATTTATGGAACAGTAATAATGAATGAAAGTTAGGGCATATCTTGATGTCTCGTCGCACTTCAGATCTGTTCTCAACCTTCTTACGAAACTCCGTGTACACATTTGGAACTCTGGTTTAAAAAAATTAAAAGTAATGTAAAATCATGGATTATTTATTTTTTAGCATAAAATTATATTTGTTCTTCCGGTTACACCTTCTGGGTATCGAGCCAGTAAAGAAAGAAGAAAAATAATTTACGGAATAGTAGTAGATCAACATTTATGCTATACAAAATGAATGAAGGTGAATATGCATCTTGACGGCTTGTAATAATTCAAGAGAGGAAAAAATGAGCTACTCACCCCTGCGGACTGAATGGAACATCCTCTTTGTGGTAGAGCGTGGATCCCCAGAACTTCTTCAGGTGGACGCCGAGCTTGGAGCAAGACTTCTGTAGGCCAGCTTCAACATCTAGCTCTTCACGTGTTACCTTGGAGATGGGATAGTCAAGAACGTTACCATCTTACTACCATCAGTTTTCAGTTTCAGTTTATTTTCAATTCCAAACAAAAATTCAAATACATTGTTCAAAACAAAACAAAGTTTACACAAATCAACAGTTTACACGATGCTTTTTTTTAATAGTTCTTTTTCCCTTGATGGTTGCTAGGAGGTCTGAAGCTAAGACTAGCTCTATCATGAACTGTATTGTAGTGTGCAGCAACATGATCGAGAAATAGTAACTCTGTGCCATCCAAGTTGTGCGTTATTGACCAAATTCGGAAGTGTGACAGCTAGAGGTCTAGAGGTCATTGGGTAAGTGAAATCAATACCTGGCAAAATTTTGATGGGCTCAAACCAGAAACTCGCAGCTCTAAACAAATAAAAACAAGTTTGTTAATGTTTGGCTGCCAAAATCGGGCGAGTTGAATTTTGCACTTAAATTGTTTGGATCTGAGGCATATTCTCAGTTGCCAAGCTAGGATCAATGCCTATTTCGAACCCTGGCTTTATTACTGGAGGGAAACTTACTAACCGTATATATGGTATTAATCAAGATATTTTTCTCCAAAAGTACTCTTCAATTTTCTTGTACCATCATTATCTGTCTTTAAAAAATATCCAAGGAGACAGGGAAAAAAGAGAAGACTATTGGAAGCCAGACTATGTGGATAAAAAGAAACTCACCTCTTCTTGTAGAGCTACAGCAGCCACCTGGTCCTGGCCTAGCTGCTGGATCAGTTCTGGGACTACATCCTCTGGTTGGCCTCTCCTCACAACCAGGCCACTGGTCAAGGAAAAAGAAAATAACGACAATTACATTATGCTATTTCAAGTCAGACAATGCTTCTTATGACAGCATCTTGAAGAGAGGGTGAGAAAAATTACTTCCTGCAGATCTACAGTGCTAAAGCTACCCGATGGTCCTGGCCTTCACCTCACAAACACGCACCTGAAAGGGGGGGGGGGGGGGTGAAAACACAACTACAATAAAACCATTTGATTCATTCTATCTATCAAAAAAATAAAATAATTTTTTAAAATCTGAAACACAGACACAAAGAATAAGGGACTAGATGAAATGAGGCATCATGTGTACTTCACAAACCACCCAAAGATAGACACCTTTCATTAAATCAAGAATGCTATACTAAAGCTTTGCTTATATATATGCCATGTACAAGAGAATGCAAATGAGAGAGGGTAATTAAAGGGACAAAGTGGATGAAGGTATTTCGCTTTTTCATTTTATTTTCTATTTTTCAATATTTGTGTACAGCATTTGATTTCAGTAGGAAAAGCTCACTCCTGTCCGTGACCACCATTCCAAATGCTACCTTAAAGGCAAATATGCGTGGGTTAAAATGGGTATTCAGCAAAATCTAACTCGCACTCCACCGTAATCTTACAATGTGTGTTGGATCGATCTAGAGCGGTGCTTCGGAATATTCGGAATATCTGAACACGGGCCTTCATATGCAGCACACAGCTGTTAGCTATTATGTACCGAGCGATTGAGGTAGTCGAACCGCTCGAGCTGTCCCCTGAGGCAATACAGCGCTGATATCATGATAAGATAAGCGTGTAACGTAATACTTTCGCTCGTAAAAATCTCTGATGGATCTCCATTCGACCATGATTCGACTAGTACAAGGAGAACGTTCTTGGTAAACAAACATTCCGAACTCGACTATTTTTGACTCGGTCGTTCGTGAACTGGGACAGTTTGCGATCGCAACTTATAACTGAGCAAAGGGGGATTACGTACCGTGCGTAAAAGTGCGCAATATGGATTCGCGCATCTGATATACCAGTCTGAATTGCCTTTAAGCATTTATTAGTAGCCTGAAAACTTAAAGGGTACCGCCGGGCATGATAAAACCAATCCTTAGTTGTTTTGGTACTATAATTGAATACCAATCATACTCTCATGGGGTCTGATATGTTTCTGTAATTTGAGAACAATGCAATTAATTACTACGACCTACGGAACCACGGCTATTTACTGGTTCGCTGCGCGCGACTTTGTTTGCACGACCGCTCAATCAATACGCGTACGTTATTATGGTAGTATGCGATTTATCGCATAGCCCATGCGATAGTATCGTTTCGCGCGTGCTCGCACTCTAGCCACGGCCACCGCATCGCACCATATCTCTGCATGCATGCAATATGTATACATGCTATTGCTTGTACATTAGGGTTAGGGTAAGGGTTAGTGTTAGGGTATATATATATATATCTTTAAAAACCAACACCAATCAAGCAATCCGAAATAGCTCCGTGGATAGAGAGTTAGATTGATACGCTATAGATCCCTGGTTCGAATCGCACCTTGGTCCAATGTTTTTTGTATTTGCTATTCGTTCGGCACTCGACTAAATGTTCGAAATTATACAAGTCGGAAATTTCGGGTATGCATATGGTCTCTGACCAAGTCGCTAATTCACAAGGAGTTGCTGAATGGTTTGGGAAACGCAAATTCGCAACCCGCCCGACCCTAAAAATACTGCCGACCCTAAAGGTTTTTTCTGATAAAAAAAATAAAAATAATTAAAAAAAAATTCCAATTGCGATATGTGTTATTTGTGTGTTATATATGTGTTTTTGTGTAATTTGCGAATCCTGAAAAAAAAAACCTACCTACCTACTAGAGCTGAGTCAAATCGAATGGCTACCGAATACCAATTTTCGGATACGAATATCAAAAAAAAAAAAAAAAAAAAAAAAAAAAAATATATATATATATATTTTTTTTTTTTTTCCCCCCGTTTAATTTTGTAATCCCCATTCGATAGATTCGATCAGAAAATGGCACATTGAACCCTGCTTATCTATTGCTAAAGTTAAAAGTTAAGGTATTTTACATAAATTACAAATAAACAAAACAAATAATAAACCAAAGGTAAGAGGATTAATATACAAGTGGTATAGTGAGTGCCAAATTTAGAAGAATCTATGATGAGATATCGAAGTATTTCATCTTGACAGCAGTTTGTACACTAACATCACACTGTACTGCTGATTATAATTGAAAAAACGGACAGAATATTTTTTTTTTTTTTAAATGTAAAATTTTTTTTTTTTTTTTTTTTTTTTTTTTCTGATATTCGCTATCCGACCGTTTTTACACGACTCATATTCGAAACGCAAAATATCCGGTTTGACTCCGCTCTACTACCTACCCTAATGTTTGGTTGCCCGTTACTCCAATTCAACAATTTATAGTTTTTGGCCTTATAGCGCTACTCGTGTCTCTCTCTCTCTCTCTCTCTCTTAGGCCAAATAATAAAAAAAACATGTTTAGCGTCCCCGCCCGCTTCCTTTTTGGAGGCCGCCTGCTTTTTCTTTTTTTTTTTTTTTTGTGAAAAATCCGAAAAAATGATTATAGACTCATTCGTTATTTTGGATAAATGGGTCAGTCGGCCATTTTGAAAAAAGTCGGCCATTGTGAAAAAGAAGTCGGCCATTTTGAAAAAACGTCGGCCATTTTGAAAAAAGTCGGCCATTTTGAAGAAAAAAAAAGAAAAAAAAAGGGCCTCCTCCTTCCTTTTTTCAAAAGAGCAGGACGCTAAACATGTTTTTTTTTTTATTTGGCCTTATAGCTCCGTCTATACGCACTGTGCTGCAGCAGCGCGCGCACACAAGCGATTTTCGAGATGTTCTCTGCTTGCTGCGATATATCGCAGATGCGATCAATAAGATGATCGTTAAGTGGTATCGTTATCGGAACTGCGCTGACAGAATGAGTGATATGTGATATTAAAAATGATTCCCTAGCAATATAGAAATACTTTCAGGATCACAGACTTGTTTTGTATGTTCATTTGGGATATGTCTTTGATTTAAGAGAGCTAAATCTCTGTCCGGAGGTACCCTTTAAAGGAACTACAGCGTCTAGATGGCCTAATTTTCACAATTTGGCTCTCTCTATGTAATTTTCCCGAAGAAAAAGAATTTGACAGTCATTTCTCATGAAATCAATCAATGTTGAGGTAATTAGTAAATATCTAATTGTCCTGGGAACACCCCTTTTAAATCGCCAAAATGTGACGTCATCTAAAGACCGGACTAATGAACTAAATTATGTAGATGACGCGTCATGACGTAATCCAATGAATTGTCAATCACATGTCAATCACGGTGCTGATTCCGGACGCTAAATGTGGGTGGGGCGTAAACGGGCTGCTAAGTGAGATTTTGCATCAGAAAACTCGTCTTAAATCACTACTGTGTTTATTTTCATCGATTTTTCTTCGGCAGACATATGTTTCAAGTAATCAACTATGGAATAAGTGTCAAAGTACGTTGTATTCTGTAGGTCCTTTAAAGGGGAATCCATCCAAAATATAACTTTCTTGAAACCAAATGAGATGAAAGACAGGAACATTTAGCAAGAATTCTCCCCGTAATTCTTCTCAATCATTCATTCCTATCACAAACAACTAAATACCAGAGTGCATGGTATTCCATTCTAGTGAACAATCAAGATTCCTTTGAATGTGCGTACCTCCCGACTGACTTCAGCGTAGACCTGAGGTCCCCGATGCTCTCCAAGAGGAACTTGAGACGGTGGGGTCCGGTCTTGGGGAACCCAAAGTGGTGCGTGCCCTTGAAGTGGCGGGGGTCAAAGCAGAAGAGTGGGATTACGTTGGTCGCATTCCTGTGCGCCCAGGAGAGCACCTGTTGGAGGTAAGATCGTAAAACAAGAGATGTAGTGTCTGATCGGATGACACAGATGACACATTTGAACATATTAGGATAATAAAGAGTATAGCAAGGTGTTGTATTACCGAACGTGTCGTATTACCGGACATGCAAATTCACATAGGAAAAATGTTCAAATTTTGAAAGTTGCATTGAGGCGTTTTACACGCATTTTGCCGCGCACCTGTGGCAACGCGCATGTCAATGACATTCCCATGCAAAACATTCACGTTCGGTAATACAACACAAAATTTTGCGTCGGGAAGAGGCTTTTTTTTGGGAAGGGTCTACAAGAAAGTTGATTTGGAGAAAAATTAGTAAATTCTTGAAGATATTTTACATCAAATGTGTTCTTTATGAGTTTATGAAGCTGCTCGTATAATTTCCACTTTGATGTATGCATCTAATGTTTGTTTTGTGTTTTCAAATATCCGGTAATAGGGCACAGTCTTATACTGGTCAAGTTTGGTAATTGTGTAGCCTTCATGAATACTGTTGTTGTAATGTCGACAGTTATATAAATTTACATGATTCCAAACGGGTAACGCAGGTATGAGCCGCTTCAAAGAATATTCTGACCCAGCCATTCCCCTGACCCTACTTTTCACTTCACCTGTTACTGCTCATTCCAATAAGATCCCAAGACCTTTATTTTTCCCATCCTCTAGATTCCCATCAAGCCCCTTGGTTTTGAGTTGAATACAGCACCTCCCCCCCCCCCCCCCCACAAAAGATCATTTGATTACCCTCTTACTTACCTCATTGTCATGGTAACGGAGGTCGTTTCTCAGCAGGCAGATGATTATCTTCATCCTTCCTGCCATGTCACTCTCTTCTAGCAAAATTGAACTTTAGACTGTCAAAGAAGCAATTTGACATTATAGGTTCATTAATCTGTCAAAATAATACTTTACTGTACTACCCTAAATGGCTGGCAGGCACTTTTGTCCTGCAGTGCAACCAGGAAATTGTGCATATAATGTGTTAATTATGGTCATACTCTCTAGTATCACTTACACGCACATTACCATACTGTCGAATGTTGTCGGAAATTTGCATACAATGCATGGCTAGCATTCATTGTCTGCGCACACTATATGACTAGGAAGTTGTGCAAATGGTCATCCTACCAAGTAGATGTGTCTACTAATAACTAACTAGATGACCATTTACATTCATTATACATGTGCATGTACACTGCTCTGTGTATACACTGTTTGACAAAAGGGGCTTCTGTTAGATTTGAACCTGCAATCTCCCGATTGCTAAGACCGGTTCTCTCCCAAACACAAATACAATTTTCAGTTGCGGCAGTGCAGAATTATGAGCGCTAGCATGCAGCAAGTCACTGCCAACTTTGTCTTCTGGGGAAAAAAAGGCTTCAAATGATTTACTCTCTAAAACTTAAAAGGATTCAACCCTCTAGTCTAAAAGGCGTTAGAGTGTACAAGCTCATAGAGCTCTTGTTCATATTTTTGGAACATTTGCTAGGCCGTGCCCCAGGCACAGCACTGCACGGGTGACACAGAATAGAAGGGCAAAAAGAATATAGGCGTACGCAATTTCGCGAACTTCCGGTTCCCACGGTCGCTGCGGTGAAAACACGTACACGTATAATATGTACACGCACTGTTTGTTTTCACCGCGCTAGGATATGGCAGCGACCGTGCAGGGAACCGGAAGTTCGCGAAATTTTGGTGAAAAATTGATCAAAATCACGCAAGAAACACAGTAGTTATATTTGAACATCATGTAGTAATGAGCGATCATTTTAAAGTTGCCGCGAAATGCAACATTGACGAGCAACTCCCCATGCCTTAAATTTAATACTTAGGCTTGATGTAGCCTACTGACTTAATCACTCATTTCTCATTTTCATTACTAAAAATAATTTTCTCTCTGCTTGTTTTCACAAATTCATAGAAGAATATATCGATGGGCCAACTACTTCGGAGTTTGTATGCTCCTAAATTTCCTCTGACTCTGTTTTTAAGAAAATTTGAATTTTGTAAAATTGTCATTTACAAATACAATTCAAGTCAAAATGGCTGCACATGCAGCTCGCAAAAGTGACGTATGGTAGGTGTACTACACATCGGCACTGTTTTTAATATCGGCACACCGCGTAATATTTGTTTTTGCGCGTGTTGTGAAAAATCGCGCATGTGATGATGCGCGCTACCCTTAAAAACTAAACTGGTCGAAATTTTGAGGAGAAATAATGCGTAGATCGTCCGCTACGAGTAAATTTATTAAATGATGCCAACAAAATTAACATCGCACAAGAAATTTTGAGTTGCGTGCATTGTCAACGAGAGTTGAAGGGGTGCCGGTATTAAAAACACTTCGAACTTGTGAAGCCAAAAAACCACGCGCGCGTTCGAAGGCGCTATCTCAAAATATAATTGATACATCGCAAATCTGATCATCGCATCGGAATCTGCACTATTTTCTCAATGTGTGAGTACAATTTCAAGAAATGTTTACAATGTTTAAGTCTTAAACTGTCGGAAATGTTTTAGTGTGCCGATGCGGGGGTTACTCAATCATATAGCCTATCGATAGCAATTATTGCAAACGCTACACAAAATCGGAGCATAGTTCATCCTGTCATTACTTTTGTATTGCTCTACCGTTTTGGCTCAGATATCCGCTCATGATTCTTCATATTCACTTAATTCATTCTACCAGTAAATATTATGTCATTACGTTTCTACGAGTACTCGTCATCTAGCTACGCCAGCACGCCCCGAGAGCAAGCATGCAAAGTTCCGCTCATTTTCCAGCATGTGTATACACGATCAAGATCGACCGCGGAGCTGAGCGAGCAACATAACATTTTCAGTGTTAAAAGTTACTCTTACCAAAGTTACGGCGGCATAACGGCCTTATATTGGCTTCATGAACGACATTGCAAAGGTACTAAATAAATACACTTTTAAATGTTTAAACTTACCAATAATTAGAAGTAGAAGTACAGAAAGTGCATGCACTTCGCCTTAGCTTCGTACTCCGTAATCACTTTTACAGTTGTTGTTTTGGTATAGAGGGCGCTACACAAAATAATTTGTTTGCGAGATGAAAAACTGAGTGAAAGAGCATACAATTTTATTGACAGAATAAACTTTATTTCAAAATCGGTTCAGAAATGGCTGAAATATCCATAAACATAACCATTTGTAATATTTGTGGGGCCCCACCAGGGGCGTCGATCACGGGGGGATGGGGGGGGGGGATATATCACCCCCCCACCCCCCCCCCCCCCCCCCCCCAATATTTGGGGTTCAAAAATATATAATAACATTAAAATTAAGGAGCATTGCCCCCTCTCGTGAATGGAAGTTGTTACTATAGTCTTCTTTAAACCACTTTTTGATAATGCTAAACTGCCCAAATCCAAAATCTTCCGGGGCTGCGCCCTTGGAACCCCCATTAAGGTTATTTGACCCAGTACCAGCCATGTACTCATTAAATAGTTTTATTCAGGACTTCTCTCTTGGCATACTTTCAGACGATCCTGGCCCACTGTGCGTTTGCGCTTCGCTCACTAAAATTGAGCTAACTATTCAATAGTTAAAAACGGTTTTACCATGGTTAAAAAACATGGTTTTACCATGGTTGAACAGATTCGCACTGCGATTTGAGTGAGATACAGTGATTCTAGTTTGTGTTCACACGGTCAAAAATACCGTGATTGGAGTGAAAAATAACTCCAATCGTGATTGGAATCACGGAGACGTGTAAAAGCACTCCGAAATAAGACGGAATGAATGTATCTCCTTTTAGTAGCCTCGTTAGTTCGACTTGATAATGTTTACACACATTAGCGAAATATTTCGGTGGATTTTGGACGGGTTTATGACACGAAAAGTCTTGTGATTCTTCTTTTAGGTTCACACCTGAACAACTTGTAATTTAGTTAACATTTTTAAAAAGTTGGCGATCTCTTAAATGTTGCGAAGCGGATAACCCGTTACAATTCAATAGTGTGCAATGCATCATTTAGCTCCCCGGTGAGCATTAAGCCAAACTAGCAGCCACGAAGGCGCACCGGGGTGGGGGTGGTATGATACCCATATTACCCAAATTAGCCTGACTTGAAATGTGATTATTTAGTAAACATTACGAATTGCTGCAGAATCGAATTACCTCCTGCGTCGGCGTCCTGTGTATTACATTTTCAATCCAGCGCATTAATATGCATACTTTCACTCCAAACTATATAGTACTGTATGCTATAGCAGCCACGACTAGCGCACCAGTGTGATTAGGTACCCAATTACTCAAATATTATACTCGTAAGGTTGAAAGAAGCAACATTTTGATGATTTTGTGTTCCTGAATAACACATTTTGTAAGTACATCGGGATGAAAATCGAACCCAAAGTCCTCCACATTGAAGGCCGATGACATACACCGATAACCACGCCACTGATGACCTCAGTAAAAAGTAATACAATACAACATAAACATGACAGTTCATTTATTTTTTAAAACAATATATAGGCCTAATCACAGCATATCGTACTCATCAAAACATCACAGCGACATATTGCTTTGATGTGAGGAGGATAAGGGAACGATGACTGTAGGAAATGTTTACAAAATGAGGGTTAATAAGCTGCTGAAAATATATATAGAGAATAACTAGATGGATATCGGGGTGACGGAATTAAATAATAACATTAAAATGTCAGCAGTGGAACCGGAACCTCATGAGAATTGCATGGGGGGGTAGGGGTGGGTAGGCATTATAAAACAAAATGATTTGACCCAGCTTCCCGGCAAAATGGGGGGGGGGGTCTTCAGTCTTCAATATTTTACCTTCACTTTGAATCATGATTTTTGCCTTGAAATATTGCAATATTAATAAAAGGTTCGATTTTTATTGCGCCTAATGATACGATATACGACTTTGGTCACAACTACATCGCGTTCAAATTTCTCACTTTGTTTCTCATCCCCGGGGGGGGGGGGGGGGGGGGGTACCTCACGTATATTAGGTAATACGGGGGATGTGCCGCTGGGAAGGGTGACTTTTTCAAGAAAGATCCTTAGACATGGGTCCCCTTTTCATCAAAAAAATCCTTAGACATGGGTCCCTTTTTTCATATTTCCCCTTTTTTATACAGGATTTTGGTGATTTGCGGATGTGAAATTGCAAAATTTTTCAAGCTCGCTACGCTTGCTAACTTTAAAACCACAAAATTTGTGGGAAATACACCCAAAACATGCGCCGCAGGCGAAAAAAAAAATCCTTAGACATGGGTCCATTTTTCGCAAAAGGACCTTAGATGTGGGTATGGGTTTGGAGGTCTCAGCCGCACACCCCGTCCGACTATAATCTGAGTACCCCCCCCCCCGGGTTCTCATCAGTTATACAAAAAATGCCTTCATCCAAAATATTGCAGGGGTGTGCAGGGACGCATAATAATGTTGCAAGGCTTTATCTGTCCACCAGCAGAGCCGAGTTTTATATCAATGGTCTATCATACGGTTCTGTTCACCAGCCTACATGCACTAGCGCCCACTAGAGTCGAATGGTGTGCAAGGCTGTAAATGTACACACCATCAGAAACTATCGAAACAAAACTACCAGGGGGTGTTTCACTAAGATTCAGGGTTGAACTTTAAGTTGGACCCAACTATCATGGAAAGCAAATTTTAGCCTTTCAACAAATACAAGCATTTGAGACTTCTAAAAAAATATATCAATTTATTTCAAAGCTCCTTGATAACAAATATAATTGATTACACAAATCAAACATGCCTTATTTTCATCAGAAACTGGTTCAAGAATTTTACAAAGAATCTAACGGCACTCCATAATTGTTACGTCCAACTTAAAAAAACTTGTGAAACACCCCCAGAACCTACAATTTGTCTGAAATAATATTTCCGGCCTAGGTATATACCTAAAGTGGTCAAATGTCCGAAAGACCACATAATTAGTAGGCCCGTGTCACCGGGGATTATTACATGGATTTTTGACGGATACGACGATTTTTGAGAATTCATTGATCAGTTCACCCCCTAGTTCACTCTCGCAAAGGGAACATAATCCATACCTTTTTAACCATATCAAGGTGGTAATCGTTAAAATGATATGTAGTCTAATTTTCATTTCATTTTGTAATTTCAAGTTATTGGGATGTTGTTTTCTATTGAATTTGTTTTATTTTCTTGATACTCGGTACAGCACACTAAAATACAGATGGCGAACATTCGAATCATTTCAGATCATTCATCACACTTTCAACAATACAGTGGAACCTTGTTATAAAGTGCTCTAATATCACAAAAACAAACAACCCTTTTAACAAAGTCAATTTGCTAGTCCAAGCGTGAGCATTGTTTATCTATATATTTTTTTAAAATCCTGGTCACCAATGTCAGTGGCGGATCCAGGGGGGGGGGGGGGGGGTTAGGGGGTTTAAACACCCCCCCCCCCCCCCCCCCCCCCCCCCCACCCCCCCCCCCTTGGGCTGCCAAGTGAAAATGTATCAGTGAAAAAAAGTGAACAAAAATCACTTACGGGGGTTCAAAATAGCAACAAAAAAAATCGCCGCTTCGCGGCTCATGGACGATGCTTCCGCATCGTCGTTGGGTCAACCCCCCCCCCCCCCCTTGGCAAAAAGCTATATAGATCCGCCCCTGAATGTCCCTGTTATGAGGAGGTTCACACTGTACCGTGATCAATATAGCCTATACACAAGAATGAAAACAAAAACCGCATACAGTATTTAGGTTGAAAATAGTTATTATTTTGTACAAAAACATTACAATTACAACATTTTTGTTTATTATTGTACAAATATAACTCTCATTATATTTTGAAAATAGATGAATAAGGCCTATTCATCACTGTTGCATGATTTATAATTATTACAATTTTTCAAGAGGAAAATAAAAACAGGTTAAATCAAAGTAAAGGAATGGAAGTGTGAACAAATCAATGTTAAGTTTACAAGTTAAATAAAGTAGCATGGATTCGAATTCACAAATCTATATAAATTACGTTCATTATGAACCAAAATGCACAAGACGGGAGCTCAAACAGTTCGATAAGAATACAAGAAAATAGCTATGATCCTGTCTGTGAATGTAGTAATTGGCATCATGTAGCCGTCATCAATCTTGTAAACAGTAAATCTACCATTAGACGATAAGTACATCATAATCCCTGTTTTCAATCAAGTGGATATTATATTTCTGGTGCACATCAATTTATGATACATGTGATATAAAATAAATAGGGTTAATTTCCAACATAATTATGATGATTAGTTGTCTTATTCAAAATCAAAAGTAAAATCTGGGAAGAATCTGAACCTATTATGAATCAACAGTAATAAGAAGATTTACATCTAAGACATATACTTGACATAAACTTATTTCAATGATAAACTTCATTACCAAAATATTCAGCACATTGGCTATAATGCTTTGATGGAATAAGTTGAGAAATGTCGCCAGAAAGGACAATTTTCCTGAGCTATAATGGAAACCTAATAACGTACAGTGGAGCCTCTTTATAACGAGCTAATTTCACAGTTCTAGGTTCTATAAAGTTTATCATATTTAAGCCCTGACACAACAAGATATCTGATATAAAATGTAAATTCAATGGGCCAAAATGTGCTCGTTATAATGAGGTTTCACTGTACTGTATTTCATCTCAAAGAAGTTGCTATTGTCATAATGTCTGTATTTTATTGCATTGATGCATAATTTATGACAAAATGAAAATTTGCTTCATTTTCCACAGATATTTCGGTTAAATGTGTAAACTATTTAAATTAGAAGCAATGTGATAGTCTCAAGTGCCTGAAAACCAATTTTCCAAATTTAAAAAATATATCAATGTATTACATGTAATCATCATTTTCAACATAACCAATTATCACGTCACTCGAGTATAGATAAAAATGCAGAATATTGAAAAGCTTACATGTATATTCTTAGTATTGCAAACATAAAATGAAAAACTCATTCCTGAATGGTACACTATTCAAAATAAACCTACTTTACACACACACACACATTATCAATTTCTACTAAACAAGATGCATGCGATTACAACTCAATGTAAAGAAGAACACTGTAATATTCATATTTCATTTGACAAGACTTCAACCCATGTCCTCGCTGTATGTCATGTATTTGAAATATTATTTAGTAAATTCTTGTATGTACTCAGCAAGGGTAAGTAATGACACATTTAGTTAAAAACGCATAATATAATAATTATGTTACAATTTACAATCAGAACAATGTAATAGACCGGGTCAAGATGCATGCTTAATCTGTTCGATTGAAATTAGATTCACAAAAACTGACGAAGGGTTGATATTTTTGTGATCGTATTATGTCCACTATAAAGTGATATGTGAAATTCCAAGGTAAATGAATGTCATATTTGAACGAGTAATGAACGCAAATGCAAGGTGATATCACTAAATCATTGCACTGACTTTGTACACATTTGTTATTATCCACTAGATAATTATAAATCATACATATCTTTATAAAGAAATTTGGAAAACTGTTACATGCTTCTATTAAATTGGTAATATGAATACAATTTGGTATGTGTGAATCGCTAGATTTTGTTAACATTGAGGAATTTGACTATGTTACTAGATCCCTTTAATATCAGGAATGCACAGATGGAACAATATACAGATAATAATATGTTGAAATCACAATAATTAATTCTGAATAACATGACTAACCAGGGCAAACATTTGCATTATCTTCCGTGAGAATACCACACTATATTCATTCATCTTTATTTCATTCAAACAAGTTACATAAAACCCAGGACAGGGGCTTAAAGCAAAGCATTATTCTGCCACCTGCAGGGAAATTAAATTTCAATTTCAAATATAAAGCTTATAAACATAAAATAGAAGACACTACACATGATAAATCATGAGATCATATTACAAAATAACTGATGTCAAAATTGCTCAGTGTTATACAATTATATACAGTTCAAAAGGCTACATGGTATTTAATTAGCATACTTTTACAAAGGTATTGCACATTTCAAGTTTCAATCAGTGATAATAGCATGCATTATAAAATAGAACAGTTTCAAATTTAGTGTTCTCTTACAAATCCAATTCAATTATATACATAAAATATTCAGTGCAGCCTACGCCAAATACACACTCCTTATGGTATAATAATTAATAATTATGAGTACTAAAATCAATATTCGTGAGTCATAAAATTTGAGTCTATATACATTTAGACCAGCTTTAGACTGATAAGTGGTGTGTTAGGAATATAATTTTCTCAAATTTAAAAAATAGTGTATAGTAACATCATATAAACAAACAAATAATTATCATGCTGCTGAACTAGTAATACTTCTAATCGACTATAAAATTATGATTTATATCGAATTTAAACATTCAATATTGGATATTGAATAAGTGTAGAAAGATGTGTGCCGCCCCGAAGAGAGAATAAGTGGCATAATTATGTAGTTAAAAGAGGTCGTGAAAATAGATAGATGTGTCGATCAAAGGAGCTCCTAGCTGGTACCGCGGGGTACAGAAATGTTCGCGCCAAATAATTACGGGGAATCCCCGGTCCATTTTCAGTAGGTGGTTTGCGCATGCGCTGAATGATGTATGACGTACGTGCGTGCGCTTTGAATTAAGTATGGTGTATTGTTTAATTGGTAAGGCAAGGAAATTGTGTTTGCCTTTGGATATTCAATGTGAGTTATTTGATCAGCTTGTAGTACCAATTTTATTATATGGTTGCGAGGTTTGGGGGTTTCAGAAACTTGATTGTATTGAAATGTTTCATAAGAAATTTCTTAAAAGTTTGCTTAGAGTTAATCGTGGTACTGCTAATTGTATGGTTTATGGAGAACTTGGTAGGTCTGATTTGAGAAGTACTGTAGATTCGCGTATGGTTAGCTACTGGGCTAGAATTGTCCAGGGGAAAAAGTCAAAGTTATCTTACATTGTTTGTAAGTTGCTGCGTAAGTTGTATGATAAGGGTGATTTTGAGTCGAGGTGGATTAAACATATAAAACATATTTTGGATAGGTGTGGAATGTCAAACATCTGGACTGTTGATGTTCCATTGAATATTGATTGGGTGAAATTGTCTTTGAATTTGAGGTTAGCTGATATGTATAAACAAAATTGGAATGATGAGGTTAATAGGAATCGTTTGTGTATAAATTATAGGATCTTTAAAAGTGTGGTTGGTTTTGAAAAATATTTAGTGCAGTTGGATGTTAAAGATAGGATAACTTTGTCTAGATTTCGGTGTGGAAACCATAAACTCCCAATAGCAAATGGTCGCTACTTGCCTGAGCAAGAGTTGCAGATTTGCAGCTTGTGTTCCTTACAAGATCAGGGGGATGAATTTCATTATGTCTTAGTGTGCCCTGCATTTCAGAATGATCGGAAGCAGCTAGTTAAAGGTCATTATTTTAAGAGGCCAAATGTGTATAAGATGTACCAGTTATTTAATGTTAGAAATATTAAACAGTTAAAAAATTTATCAAGATTTTGTAGTATTATTATGGCTAAGTTTTCTTAGTGTGTGCTAGTTAAAAGTTGTTGCCAAAGATTTTGTTTGTTTTTTATCATGTTTATATTTGATATATGTATATATACACTTGTTGTATTTCTCCCATGCCCCCGTGAGGGGCCGTTATTGAGAATAAAATTCATTGTCATTGTCATTGTCATTGTCATTGGTGCCGAATTGTGCCGCGCGTAAATTTGAACCTCGACCTCGCCTCATCATTTCATGCATTATGATCAAGATTAGTGCAGTTGTTTTAGTCTAAATTTTCGCTTGATAGCTTGATAAAATCTCCCAATTGACCTTAGCTGATTGTTAGCAACTATGACGTTCACATTTCCCATCTTTTCAAGAAGAAATTAAGGTAAGAAGTGCTTGTGTCTTGTCTTGGAATGCTCTTCCAACAAATGCATTAGGTGCCAACTCGCTGGCGACCTTCAGAAGAGCATTTCCCGCCCTCGGCAATTAGGCCGAGGTCACACACTATATGTTTATTGTTCTGTTTTGTGTTGTCTTGTTTTGTTTTGTTTATTCGTTCCTCGGCATTATATCCGGACTTTTGGATCCTGCTGAGTATCGACGTAGAAGTAGAAGTTGTGTGGCCGGAGTGTGATTGTGATTGTGATGGCTAGGCCGTGGATCATTAAAAATGGCGAATTATATGTGAATATATTTGTTGTTGTTGTTATTTTATGGCAATCAGTCAAATTTGACTATTGTTGCCAAATATATTGTTAATATATTAATTTTATTGTGACTATATATACCTTGCCACTGCCTGGCTCCCTGCGAGCATGGCCATGGGTGTTTTTGTTTTTTGTTGTAAATGAGGTGTATTTTTCAGTGATATGTTCCCGGAGTTATGTTGAGCTAATGAGTAACATGGTGATTGTACTTTAGAGAAGTATTGCATATTACAAAAGCCGAAGGGTTATTACCAGAGAAATACAATAAATAGTAGAACTAGAAGCCCAACTGAAAAAGCATATATAAGTTAAATGTAATATCTTAACCACAGGCAAAGACGAGAGTTTGGCCAACTCAAACAAATTTAGGCCGCCATGTTATTTACCAACGGTGTGCACCCATGCATGGGAAGCAATGCCTTTACACATGTATTACTTGTGGGTCTTAAATTAAATAACACATCACATGCACACAAACATCCGTGCGCAAACAAACACACACACACACAGTTATGTACTGCACCTATTCACAACAAATGATACTAACATACGCATACCCACATGAACAAACACACGCACACACACACACACACACACACATATAAGTGACATGCACACAAACATATGCACAATTAACAAACAACTTGAATACAAACACATGAACACACTCACACACACAAACATACAATAACACACGTAAACACATGCACACACAAGATACACATACAGACACATTAACCCACACACATGCAAGTGACAAACAAACAAAATACAAACACTACCATACACAACCATACACACACACAAACATGCACAGACATTCGTCCACACACACAAACATTTAACAATCAAATATGTGCACACTCACGCGCATACACACACCCAGACAAACAGACACACACAAATACATATATACACGCTCACACACAAGCATAAACTTTTAAACACTGACCACTCAAACATGTAATCACCAAATCCAATTCTTGCAACTCTCTCTCTAAACAAAAAACACAAATTGTTACGCACTAATACATGTACACAAGCACACACAAACACAAACACACTTATAGATTCATATTATAAACAAACAGCCATTTATACAAACATGAATGACAAGCATTCAATTTATTAAATAGGAAGGTTGAAGTAAGAATTTCGATATTGAGTAAAGTCGCTGTAGGTTTACTTTTTGCATTTTGTCAGCTTAATGTTAATATATTGAGATGCTAGTTTTACATTGTAATTAATTTGAATAATAATTATTTGAAAGACTGATTTGGAGTATTGGATATAAATGGCCCAAGATTTGGTGTCCATTCATAATTCATTATAGTATTTTCACTAGGTTTCACATTGAAATTTAAATTAGTATGAAACTTAAATTGTTTTAAAATGGTATTTGATATATAATTATGATCATTATGTCAAGTGAAATAAAGTGTACCTGTTTGTGGTATCCTATCTTATTGGAATATGCTAGTTTTCATATTTCAATTACTCAATATGCTCAAACGAACGTTCACGACAAGCATTCAATTCATTCAATAGGAAGGTTAAAGCAAGAATCCCGTTATTGAGTAAAGTCGCTGTAGGTTTACTTTTTGAATAGATTGAGATGCTAGTTTAACATTGTAATTAATTTGAGTAATAACTATTTGAGAGACTGATTTGGAGTATTGGATATAAATGGCCCGAGATTTGGCGTGCAATCATAATTCATTATAGTATTTTCACTAGGTTTCATATTAAAATTTTAAATTAGTATGAAACTTAAATTGTTTTAAAGGGAGAGATCCACTTTTGCAAGCCAAAATTCAAAAGTTGCGAGGTTATTGTCTTATATAAAAGGAAATGTCATTTAATAGCATGCCTGAAAAAATTAGGGCTTGAAATCTCTTTTTCGTGGAGTTATAGACCTAAAACTGAATAAACTGAGGGACGTCGGTTAATTAGGTACATACGTATTTTCGGCCGGTGAGTAAGTTTGTACATAGATTTCACGGAGCGCCAGATCGGTATGCATGACCCCTACGTGACCCGCGCTAGCTACGTGACTCGCGCATAAGTACTAATGTGTGAGCGTTTACCAAGCAAAATACCCAAACATCGCTTAAACTGACTACATGTAATTATATATTCTTTCTTTTTGAGATCTTTTCCCGTGACATACGTTAACAAATGTCGGCTTTAAAATACCTTTACGAGAATTAGTACTATATTGTTGTAATATTATGCTAAATCAGTTGAACTCCTTTATTGACCGATATATAGTTTAAATGGAGGGACGCATTCGTTTTTCAATCGTAGAATCCAAATTAGAGGGCTGTTCGCTCTGATTTTTTTTTTGCGTGTTACATTGATCCCCATCCGTCAACTGAAAGCTGTTCAGACGTTTTGTAAAAGTGGACCTGTCCCTTTAAAATGGTATTTGATATATTTAGTAATTATTGTTGTTGTTGATGCTTTTAAAAGGATATGACTTCTTTATTCCCGATGCACCTTTTGTTATTTAATTGAATTAGAAATACATGTATTTAATATGATGATTGAATTCATTTTATTCAGTAAATTGTTACATAATGTATTATAATTGTATTACGTTTAAGCCCTGCATTGACAGTTATGCGTCATGTCCTGGGCTATGTAAGAGTCTGTTCACCTTTACTCTTGTTCCTTTGTTGAATTTACAATAAAGTGATATCAAATCATAATATCAATAAAATTCCATGTTAATGCCTAATATTTCTTGTATTGCATAACATAATGAGCGTCAACAGGTGGGGGACGGGGGGACATGTGACCCTACATTAAACAGTTGAGGGGTTTGTTCCCCTCCCCCACTTTTTGTCGATCCCACCATAGGTGACACTTACACAAATTTGAATAACTTTCCAACCCTGCATTTGTTTGTAACCAAACTTGATTGGTAGATGCCCTACATTGGCCTCCATGATATTCTGGGGTCATAGGTCGCATAAGTAGGTCAAATGAGGGTCAATGTGAAGTTTTACCTGCAAGAGTCTATTAGGGTTGATAACTTTCCAACCCTGCATCTGTTTGTAACCAAACTTGATTG
>JBAMJV010009709.1:0-27264 GCA_037951105.1 Echinarachnius parma
CCTCTTTAATTTGATATATCTCACTAGCTGTAAATTTTGTCGAAGCGAGAAGAAGAATGCCAATTGAATCTACCCCCCCCCCCCATACCCTACCAAGCGGTATACAATGTATGTGCGAAGTTAGCGATTTTTCTCTATCGACCAGTACGGACAATTTAAAACAGTAAGATCACAACAACTTGCCGCTAATATCGGCATATACCACGTGAAAGAGGAGTCTATCTCTTTAATTTTGATATATCTCACTAGCTGTAAATTTTGTCGAGCGAGAAGAAAATGCCAATTGATCTACCCCCCCCCCCCATACCCTACCAAGCGGTATACAATGTATGTGCGAAGTTAGCGATTTTTCTCTATCGACCAGTACGGACAATTTTAAAAACAGTAGATCACAACAACTTGCCGCTAATATCGGCATATACCACGTGAAAGAGGAGGTCTTCCTCTTTAATTTGATATATCTCACTAGCTGTAAATTTTGTCGAGCGAGAAGAAAATGCCAATTGAATCTACCCCCCCCCCCCCATACCCTACCAAGCGGTATACAATGTATGTGCGAAGTTAGCGATTTTTCTCTATCGACCAGTACGGACAATTTAAAACAGTAAGATCACAACAACTTGCCGCTAATATCGGCATATACCACGTGAAAGAGGAGGTCTATCTCTTTAATTTGATATATCTCACTAGCTGTAAATTTTGTCGAGCGAGAAGAAAATGCCAATTGAATCTACCCCCCCCCCCCATACCCTACCAAGCGGTATACAATGTATGTGCGAAGTTAGCGATTTTTCTCTATCGACCAGTACGGACAATTTAAAACAGTAAGATCACAACAACTTGCCGCTAATATCGGCATATACCACGTGAAAGAGGAGGTCTTCCTCTTTAATTTGATATATCTCACTAGCTGTAAATTTTGTCGAGCGAGAAGAAAATGCCAATTGAATCTACCCCCCCCCCCCCATACCCTACCAAGCGGTATACAATGTATGTGCGAAGTTAGCGATTTTTCTCTATCGACCAGTACGGACAATTTAAAACAGTAAGATCACAACAACTTGCCGCTAATATCGGCATATACCACGTGAAAGAGGAGGTCTATCTCTTTAATTTGATATATCTCACTAGCTGTAAATTTTGTCGAGCGAGAAGAAAATGCCAATTGAATCTACCCCCCCCCCCCCATACCCTACCAAGCGGTATACAATGTATGTGCGAAGTTAGCGATTTTTCTCTATCGACCAGTACGGACAATTTAAAACAGTAAGATCACAACAACTTGCCGCTAATATCGGCATATACCACGTGAAAGAGGAGGTCTTCCTCTTTAATTTGATATATCTCACTAGCTGTAAATTTTGTCGAGCGAGAAGAAAATGCCAATTGAATCTACCCCCCCCCCCCCATACCCTACCAAGCGGTATACAATGTATGTGCGAAGTTAGCGATTTTTCTCTATCGACCAGTACGGACAATTTAAAACAGTAAGATCACAACAACTTGCCGCTAATATCGGCATATACCACGTGAAAGAGGAGGTCTATCTCTTTAATTTGATATATCTCACTAGCTGTAAATTTTGTCGAGCGAGAAGAAAATGCCAATTGAATCTACCCCCCCCCCCCCCCATACCCTACCAAGCGGTATACAATGTATGTGCGAAGTTAGCGATTTTTCTCTATCGACCAGTACGGACAATTTAAAACAGTAAGATCACAACAACTTGCCGCTAATATCGGCATATACCACGTGAAAGAGGAGGTCTTCCTCTTTAATTTGATATATCTCACTAGCTGTAAATTTTGTCGAGCGAGAAGAAAATGCCAATTGAATCTACCCCCCCCCCCCCCATACCCTACCAAGCGGTATACAATGTATGTGCGAAGTTAGCGATTTTTCTCTATCGACCAGTACGGACAATTTAAAACAGTAAGATCACAACAACTTGCCGCTAATATCGGCATATACCACGTGAAAGAGGAGGTCTTCCTCTTTAATTTGATATATCTCACTAGCTGTAAATTTTGTCGAGCGAGAAGAAAATGCCAATTGAATCTACCCCCCCCCCCCCATACCCTACCAAGCGGTATACAATGTATGTGCGAAGTTAGCGATTTTTCTCTATCGACCAGTACGGACAATTTAAAACAGTAAGATCACAACAACTTGCCGCTAATATCGGCATATACCACGTGAAAGAGGAGGTCTTCCTCTTTAATTTGATATATCTCACTAGCTGTAAATTTTGTCGAGCGAGAAGAAAATGCCAATTGAATCTACCCCCCCCCCCCCCCATACCCTACCAAGCGGTATACAATGTATGTGCGAAGTTAGCGATTTTTCTCTATCGACCAGTACGGACAATTTAAAACAGTAAGATCACAACAACTTGCCGCTAATATCGGCATATACCACGTGAAAGAGGAGGTCTATCTCTTTAATTTGATATATCTCACTAGCTGTAAATTTTGTCGAGCGAGAAGAAAATGCCAATTGAATCTACCCCCCCCCCCCATACCCTACCAAGCGGTATACAATGTATGTGCGAAGTTAGCGATTTTTCTCTATCGACCAGTACGGACAATTTAAAACAGTAAGATCACAACAACTTGCCGCTAATATCGGCATATACCACGTGAAAGAGGAGGTCTTCCTCTTTAATTTGATATATCTCACTAGCTGTAAATTTTGTCGAGCGAGAAGAAAATGCCAATTGAATCTACCCCCCCCCCCCCCATACCCTACCAAGCGGTATACAATGTATGTGCGAAGTTAGCGATTTTTCTCTATCGACCAGTACGGACAATTTAAAACAGTAAGATCACAACAACTTGCCGCTAATATCGGCATATACCACGTGAAAGAGGAGGTCTATCTCTTTAATTTGATATATCTCACTAGCTGTAAATTTGTCGAGCGAGAAGAAAATGCCAATTGAATCTACCCCCCCCCCCCCCATACCCTACCAAGCGGTATACAATGTATGTGCGAAGTTAGCGATTTTTCTCTATCGACCAGTACGGACAATTTAAAACAGTAAGATCACAACAACTTGCCGCTAATATCGGCATATACCACGTGAAAGAGGAGGTCTTCCTCTTTAATTTGATATATCTCACTAGCTGTAAATTTTGTCGAGCGAGAAGAAAATGCCAATTGAATCTACCCCCCCCCCCCCATACCCTACCAAGCGGTATACAATGTATGTGCGAAGTTAGCGATTTTTCTCTATCGACCAGTACGGACAATTTAAAACAGTAAGATCACAACAACTTGCCGCTAATATCGGCATATACCACGTGAAAGAGGAGGTCTTCCTCTTTAATTTGATATATCTCACTAGCTGTAAATTTTGTCGAGCGAGAAGAAAATGCCAATTGAATCTACCCCCCCCCCCCCCATACCCTACCAAGCGGTATACAATGTATGTGCGAAGTTAGCGATTTTTCTCTATCGACCAGTACGGACAATTTAAAACAGTAAGATCACAACAACTTGCCGCTAATATCGGCATATACCACGTGAAAGAGGAGGTCTTCCTCTTTAATTTGATATATCTCACTAGCTGTAAATTTTGTCGAGCGAGAAGAAAATGCCAATTGAATCTACCCCCCCCCCCCCATACCCTACCAAGCGGTATACAATGTATGTGCGAAGTTAGCGATTTTTCTCTATCGACCAGTACGGACAATTTAAAACAGTAAGATCACAACAACTTGCCGCTAATATCGGCATATACCACGTGAAAGAGGAGGTCTATCTCTTTAATTTGATATATCTCACTAGCTGTAAATTTTGTCGAGCGAGAAGAAAATGCCAATTGAATCTACCCCCCCCCCCCCATACCCTACCAAGCGGTATACAATGTATGTGCGAAGTTAGCGATTTTTCTCTATCGACCAGTACGGACAATTTAAAACAGTAAGATCACAACAACTTGCCGCTAATATCGGCATATACCACGTGAAAGAGGAGGTCTTCCTCTTTAATTTGATATATCTCACTAGCTGTAAATTTTGTCGAGCGAGAAGAAAATGCCAATTGAATCTACCCCCCCCCCCCCATACCCTACCAAGCGGTATACAATGTATGTGCGAAGTTAGCGATTTTTCTCTATCGACCAGTACGGACAATTTAAAACAGTAAGATCACAACAACTTGCCGCTAATATCGGCATATACCACGTGAAAGAGGAGGTCTTCTCTTTAATTTGATATATCTCACTAGCTGTAAATTTTGTCGAGCGAGAAGAAAATGCCAATTGAATCTACCCCCCCCCCCCCATACCCTACCAAGCGGTATACAATGTATGTGCGAAGTTAGCGATTTTTCTCTATCGACCAGTACGGACAATTTAAAACAGTAAGATCACAACAACTTGCCGCTAATATCGGCATATACCACGTGAAAGAGGAGGTCTTCCTCTTTAATTTGATATATCTCACTAGCTGTAAATTTTGTCGAGCGAGAAGAAAATGACAATTGAATCTACCCCCCCCCCCCCCATACCCTACCAAGCGGTATACAATGTATGTGCGAAGTTAGCGATTTTTCTCTATCGACCAGTACGGACAATTTAAAACAGTAAGATCACAACAACTTGCCGCTAATATCGGCATATACCACGTGAAAGAGGAGGTCTTCCTCTTTAATTTGATATATCTCACTAGCTGTAAATTTTGTCGAGCGAGAAGAAAATGCCAATTGAATCTACCCCCCCCCCCCCCATACCCTACCAAGCGGTATACAATGTATGTGCGAAGTTAGCGATTTTTCTCTATCGACCAGTACGGACAATTTAAAACAGTAAGATCACAACAACTTGCCGCTAATATCGGCATATACCACGTGAAAGAGGAGGTCTTCCTCTTTAATTTGATATATCTCACTAGCTGTAAATTTTGTCGAGCGAGAAGAAAATGCCAATTGAATCTACCCCCCCCCCCCCCATACCCTACCAAGCGGTATACAATGTATGTGCGAAGTTAGCGATTTTTCTCTATCGACCAGTACGGACAATTTAAAACAGTAAGATCACAACAACTTGCCGCTAATATCGGCATATACCACGTGAAAGAGGAGGTCTTCCTCTTTAATTTGATATATCTCACTAGCTGTAAATTTTGTCGAGCGAGAAGAAAATGCCAATTGAATCTACCCCCCCCCCCCCCATACCCTACCAAGCGGTATACAATGTATGTGCGAAGTTAGCGATTTTTCTCTATCGACCAGTACGGACAATTTAAAACAGTAAGATCACAACAACTTGCCGCTAATATCGGCATATACCACGTGAAAGAGGAGGTCTATCTCTTTAATTTGATATATCTCACTAGCTGTAAATTTTGTCGAGCGAGAAGAAAATGCCAATTGAATCTACCCCCCCCCCCCCCATACCCTACCAAGCGGTATACAATGTATGTGCGAAGTTAGCGATTTTTCTCTATCGACCAGTACGGACAATTTAAAACAGTAAGATCACAACAACTTGCCGCTAATATCGGCATATACCACGTGAAAGAGGAGGTCTTCCTCTTTAATTTGATATATCTCACTAGCTGTAAATTTTGTCGAGCGAGAAGAAAATGCCAATTGAATCTACCCCCCCCCCCCCCATACCCTACCAAGCGGTATACAATGTATGTGCGAAGTTAGCGATTTTTCTCTATCGACCAGTACGGACAATTTAAAACAGTAAGATCACAACAACTTGCCGCTAATATCGGCATATACCACGTGAAAGAGGAGGTCTATCTCTTTAATTTGATATATCTCACTAGCTGTAAATTTTGTCGAGCGAGAAGAAAATGCCAATTGAATCTACCCCCCCCCCCCCATACCCTACCAAGCGGTATACAATGTATGTGCGAAGTTAGCGATTTTTCTCTATCGACCAGTACGGACAATTTAAAACAGTAAGATCACAACAACTTGCCGCTAATATCGGCATATACCACGTGAAAGAGGAGGTCTTCCTCTTTAATTTGATATATCTCACTAGCTGTAAATTTTGTCGAGCGAGAAGAAAATGACAATTGAATCTACCCCCCCCCCCCCCCACCCATCAAGTAAATTCGACCTTTGATATTACCTTTTGTTTTGTATCAGAAACAATATTGCGTAATCTTACCTCCGCCTGTCCAGCATGCATTGCGAGGATCTTCTATGTATTCCTTGTATAGTTAGCGTTTTGTGTTTATAATAATAAATCGCACCTCTGAGTACTTTACTCTCTGTCTTTTCGAAGCCACCCTACTTCACGATCGAAAGGTAAAATGTTCGCTAGGTTAAATCACCCTTTGTCTAGCACAATATCATGGTCCAGTGCACATGAGCGTAGGCACACTGAATTTACGGACAATGCTTCGCTATTGGTTATTCAAGGACACCATAGATTTCCGTTTTGTGTACAAGTCTATGGAAGCGGACTCGTCACGGTCTAGTACTCCGGAATTAGTCGCTGGTAGTGGTCGCCAAAAGTAGCCCAATCCTCGAGTCATCGGGCTAATCAAAGTTACGCAATCACGAAATGAGATTGTTGTTGTTTTGGTTTCATGTTGAATCTCGAAATGGGGCTATATTTTTAGGTTTAGGCCTTTGAGCCGGGGGGGGGGGGGGTACTCACGTATATTGGGTATACGGGGATGTGCCGCTCGGAAGGGTGACTTTTTCAAGAAAGGTCCTTAGACATGGGTCCCCTTTTCATCAAAAAAATCCTTAGACATGGGTCCCCTTTTTCAAATTTCCCCTTTTTTATACGGGATTTTTGGGTTTGCCGATGTGAAATAGCAAAAAATGTCAAGCTCGCTACGCTCGCTAACTTAAAACCACAAAATTTGCGGGAAATACGCCCAAACACATGCCCGCAGCGGGAAATACGCCCAAAACATGCGCCGCAGGCGAAAAAAAAATCTTAGACATGGGTCCCCTTTTCGCAAAAGGACCCTTAGATGTGGGTATGGGTTTGGAGGTCTCAGCCGCACACCCCCGTCCTACTATAATCTGAGTACCCCCCCCGGGCCTTTGAGGTTATTTCAATAGCATAAACAGTGAAAAATTAGAACAATAATAATACAAAATAGATGATCATGCCAATAGATGATCATGCCAATGCCAATGACATGTTACGTCCACTCA
This sequence comes from Echinarachnius parma, assembly GCA_037951105.1. Classification (NCBI taxonomy): domain Eukaryota; kingdom Metazoa; phylum Echinodermata; class Echinoidea; order Clypeasteroida; family Echinarachniidae; genus Echinarachnius; species Echinarachnius parma. The sequence continues at coordinate 7,141 of JBAMJV010009709.1, forward strand.
TCAATTCCTGCTTCAGTGTTACCAGACCTGTCGGAGAGCCACATCGAATCGGTTTGGGTTAAACTTCAACCGCGCCGTCTGCCCAGGCATTTTAACCCAATAATCGTTGGATCGTTCTACTTACCTCACAACGTAAAACAGGAGCACGATGAAATGATACGGCATATATTCACTTCGCTGGACAGAATTCTTTGCCGCCACCCAGGAGCAGGCATCATATTGATGGGCGATTTTAATATGCCTGATAATCGCTTAAAAAGTAATTATTATACCTTAAACAAATAGTTAAGAAACCGACTCGGCTAAATGCTAAATTGGATTTAATTTACACTAACATGGCTAGCTATTACCAGGAGCCAAAAGTTGATGCTGCTCTTGGTCTTTCCGATCATCAAGTAGTGGTTTGTTCGCCGAAGCCTTCTTACACGATATCGCAACCCAGAAAATGGACCCAAGAAGTCAGAATTTTAGTCAAAATAGTAAAGCAATGTTCGCAAATGAACTGGAAAACATCAATTGGGCACCCCTTTATAGGGTGCAATCCTGTCAAGAAAAATATGATATTTTGAAAATATAATGCATTCTCTGATTCAAAAGCATTTTCCCACTAAATTACTGAAAAAACTGAAAAACCATGGGTCACAGACAACTTTCGTGATGCTGTTCGCGAACGACAAATAGCCTACCTCAACAACAAGTCACTGTATCGCGTTTTAAGAAATAAAGTGAACCGTATGAGGAAGTCTCTTCGAAAGCGCCATTGCAAGAGTCATGTAGACAGCCTGGATAACACCAATCTCGCAATTGGTGGAAAGAAGTTAAATCCCTAACTGGTCAACAGTCTAACTATGATCCACTGTACAATCTAGCGGAAAAAATCGCAGAAGGGGACAAGTCAGTACTCGCGGAGAAGATCAATACCTTTTTTGCATCAGTGTCTGCAGATCTACCGCGGTTGAACCCACCGGAGAATCATGATGACAGAAACTTAGACTTTTTAAACCTTATATCTGACCATTTTATTATTCAAGTTCATCAAGTTGAAAAACAGTTAAGGTCTGTTGACACCAAAAAGTCTCCAGGTCCAGATCAAATCCCATCATGGATTCTTAAAGATTTTCCCCATATTTTAAGTGGTCCTATTTGTTCAATTTGTAATGCCTCTATTGCTCAAGCATATGTTCCTCCTATTTGGAAATCTGCAAACGTTGTAACCATTCCTAAAGTCAACCCACCAGCACAGGAAAACGATCTGAGACCCATCTCTTTGACCCCTGTACTTGCTAAATTGTTAGAGAATTTTATTTATAAATGGTTGTGGAATGAATATTTACCTCATATTGATAAAAGCCAATTTGGCAGTATACCTGGTTCGTCAACAGTACTAGCTCTTATAGATTTATGTCACAACTGGTATTTTTTAACTGATTCTAAAAAGCAAGCACTTCAGGTTTTATTAGTAGATTTTTCTAAAGCTTTTGATAGAATTAATCATGTAATTATAATTGATAAACTTGTTAGTTTGGGTATAAATAGAGTTATTGTAAATTGGATACATGCCTTTTTATGTGATAGAAAACAGAGAGTGAAATTAGGTGATACCACATCAGAATGGTCATTCATAAATGGAGGAGTTCCTCAAGGCACAAAGCTTGGACCCCTATTGTTTATAATTATGTTAACAGATCTCCAACCAGTTTTACCTGTAGTTAAGTATGTTGATGATACCACGGTTTATGATGTTTTAAAATTAGGTCAAAATGGACTACTCCAGGAGTCTTTAAATGAGTTGATTAAATGGACTAGTGATAATTGTATGACCATTAATCAAAAGAAAACTAAACAATTGGTTATTAATTTCACAAAAAATGAGTACGATGTAAATTTGATTATGAATAATGAATCTATAGAACAAGTGCATGAAGCAAAATTATTAGGAGTCTGGATTAATGATAAACTTATTGGGATACACATGTCAATGATATTTATTCCAAAGCTGTAAAACGACTTTATTTATTGGTCCAACTGCGTAGGGCTGGTTTGTGTAAAAAGGATTTGTGCAAATATTATACAACCTGTATTAGGTCTGTTCTAGAATACGCTTGCCAGGTCTTCCATGGGGGCCTAACCAAGGAACAAAGTGATTTGCTAGAATCTGTTCAGAAACGAGCTTTACGAAAAATTGATCCAGATTTAAATTATAATGATGCAATTAATGTTTTTGGTTACAAACTCTGAAAGATCGTAGAGTAAATATGTGTCACTGTTTATTTACTCAGATGCAGAATACATCTCACAAATTACATAACCTTTTACCAGAAAAAGGAGAATACTAGTAGATATGAATTACGTAACAGTAAACCCTTTACTTTGCCAAGATGTAAAACAAACAGATTCAAAAATAGTTTTGTTCCCTGGTGTCTGTACAATTTACAATAATATAATAATCTGTCAATGTTGTGTACTTTTTCACAAACATACCATTCCTTTTAAATGTTGAAAATGCATATTTATAATTACTTAAATTTCTTTCAACCAACCACTAGTGAATGAATGTTAGATTTTTTGTATAATTCAGTATGTGAAGAAATTTTATAATTTTTATAACGCATTTTTATAACGCATTTTATAATGCATTTTATAATTATAATTTTAACTATAAGGGTAACTGTAACACAATAATAGTTGTTTTAATGTAGTAGGTGTACAGTTTTTAATTATACACTTCGAAAGATCTTGGAATGACCCGACCTAAATGACTCATCCAACGGGCACCTGGTTTTCACTTGGCGGGTTGGGCTGGGGGTCTGGACGGGGTTTTTTGATGGAATTTAGGATGGAATTTCCTCGTGCGAGTACGTTTATGGAGCAGTCACACGATGCTTGCGACGACCTGCAACAAGACAATAGAACTTATGAAGGGCCAATCATGTTCGAAATAACTAGACGTTACATCAGAATGCAAATATCGCAATAAATTCGGTATTATTCCCAATTATAGCCATAAATAAGTTGTATGTATAACATTTAGGCTAAAGTAAACCTAACATGTTATTTACCGTGCTTCATAAGCATCATAAGCCTGGTTTTGGGTTGTCGATCGAACAACAGCACGACTGGTCACGAGGAACGCATGCGCCGTGTGTTCTCTTGCGACGGCAGGTTCCCCGTCGCAAGGTTTTTGAACATCAAAAAGTCGGTTCAAAATCCTTGCGATCAAAACAATAGAAGAGAGAGAGAAAGAGCATGCGGTTATTGCGGTGATTGCGGTTATTGCGGTGGCTTTATCTCACCCTATTGACCTATTGAAATTGCATCCATGGCAAATATTCATGGTTTGGTAGACAATACTTAATCCTGAATAATTCAGGCAAGTCTCGTCGCATGCGGTGATTGTGGTGACCTATTGAAATCGTATCCATGGCAACGATGCATGGTTTGGTAGACAATGATTTATCCTGAATACTCCAGGCAAGCCTCCATATATTTCTGCTTTTCATCAAAAGTTATTTATTCTCATTACACACCTGCACACCCTCATCGTTGAAAGGGAGGTATTCAACCGACAGGTTTGTATTGTCATGATTGGGATCGGCATCCACATGACAGCGAGGGGGGGGGGGGGGGGGGGGGGGGGGAGGGGGGGTCTCGGCTCTTGCGCTCTTGGGCCCAAGATTCTCCTTCATGTCCCACAGTTGTTATTTTTGTTGTTTTTCTAACTTGTTTACCGCGGTAATTTATATTTGGACCATTTTTGGGCCCTTTGTATGAGCTAAAAGCCAAAAGCTTGCACCCCGACCCCCGTCCTATGTTTATATTTTGCACATTTTTCTTTGTTATGGCTCCATACTAAGCATACTCATGTTAATTTCATATAAGCTTGGTGCACAATATGGTTGCCCACCGCTAGTATGCTCCCCGGGGAGTAGAGGATGTGTACAAGGTAATTGTTAAATGCGCGGGTCTGACGCTTAGAGGCTATTAGGCGCGATATAAATACGAACTACTAATATTATTAATTATTATTAAATACTATTGTTATTATTATCATTATTACTATTATAATAATTATTATTATTATTAGTAGTAGTAGTAGTATCATTATTCCATAATTTGTGCATCATATACACCATATCAATATAAGAGCAGAGAATAACGCTAATCCTTGAAATGCGAAATATTTTGTGAGTGTTTATATTGTATAGCTGCAGTGAGTTTGTACACCGCGGTAATGTATTACCGACTTTGACAATTTCCGCCTTTCATACGCGCACGTGACCAATCGCAAGCTGTTGCAGGTCGTCGCAAGTCCCGTCTGACTGCTCCATTACCACAGTGATGATTGTGCATGTAGGAGTGTTCATACCCATATAGGGCGAACACTCGTGCATGTTCGATGAATGAGTGTGTGTCTACGTGTGTGTGTGTGTGTGTTTGTGTGTGGATATGTTGTGAGAGCGTGTGAGTAGTTGCCTTATGGAGTGGGCACACGAGACTTGCGACGACCTGCAACAGCCTGCAACAAGACAATAGAACTTATGAAGGGCCGATCATGTTCGAAATAACTAGACGTTACATCAGAATGCAAATATCGCAATAAATTCGGTATTATTCCCATTATAGCCATAAATAGGTTGTATGTATTACATTTAGGCTAAAGTAAACCTAACATGTTATTTACCGTGCTTAATAAGCATCATAAGCCTGGTTTTGGGTTGTCGATCGAACAATAGCACGACTGGTCACGAGGAACGCATGCGCCGTGTGTTCTCTTGCGACGGCAGGTTCCCGTCGCAAGTCTTGTCGCAAGGTTTTTGAACATCAAAAAGTCGGTTCAAAATCCGTTGCGATCAAAACAATAGAAGAGAGAGAGAAAGAGCAAGGTGATTGCGGTGATTGCGGTTATTGCGGTGGCTTCATCTCACCCTATTGACCTATTGAAATTGCATCCATGGCAAATATTCATGGTTTGGTAGACAATACTTAATCCTGAATACTTCAGGCAAGTCTCGTCGCATGCGGTGACCTATTGAAATCGTATCCATGGCAACGATGCATGGTTTGGTAGACAATGATTTATCCTGAATATTCCAGGCAAGCCTCTAGATATTTCTGCTTTTCATCAAAAGTTATTTATTCTCATTACATACCCTTACCAATAATGAAAGGGAGGTGTTCAACCGACAGATTTGTATTATCATTATTGGGATTGGCATCCACATGACAACGATCGAATGGGAGGGGGGGTGGGGGGTCTCTTGCGCTCTTGGGGCCCACGATTCTCTTTCATGTCCCACAGTTATTATTTTTGTTGTTTTTCTACCTTGTTTACCGCGGTAATTTATATTTGGCCTATTGGAGGTCTTTGTATGAGCTATTAAGAGCCAAAAGCTTGCACCACGTCCTATGTTTATATTTTGCAACATTTGTCTTTGCTATGGCTCCATACTCAGGCTAATTTCATATAAGCTTGGTGCACCAATAGGGTACCCACCGCTAGCATGCTCCTCAGGGAGTAGAGGATGTGTACAATGCGGGTCTGACGCTTAGAGGCTATTATAGGCGCTATATAATACGAACTACTATTATTATTAATTATTATTAAATAATATTATTATTATAATTAACAATATTACTATTATAATTATTATTATTAGTAGTAGTAGAAGTAGTAGTAGTAGTGGTAGTAGTAATATAGTAATTTGTGCATCAAGACCATATCAATATAAGAGCAGAGAGATATTAACGCTCATCCTTGAATTGCGAAACATTTTGTGAGTGTTTATATTGTACATCTGCAGTGAGTTTGTACAGGGCGGTGATGTATTACAGACTTTGGCAAAATCCGCCTTTCATATGTGCACGTGACCAATCGCAAGCTGTTGCAGGTCGTCGCAAGTATCGTGTGACCACTCCATTATGGTTGTGGTCTGTGTGTGTGTGTGTGTGTGTGTGTGTGTATGTGTGTGCGTGCGTGTGTGTGTGTGTGTGTGTGTGTGTGTGTGAGTATGTGAAACTATGTTGCGTATGCTAGTGGTGTTCGCTTCTAGCCACTTGTACTTGTGGGTGCTTTCATGCGTGTTTCTTTCCTTCATTTTTGTGGTAATAAAAAACCAGAACGTCAATGACGTAGCGCTCATCCGGCATCTCGCAACATCAAATATCGCAAATTTCATGTGGTACACTTTTCAACTGGTCAAAAAAAAATAATGTGATGCCCTGGAAGGGACATAAAAATTAATTAAAAAAAAAATAGAGTGAAAAAAAATATAAATTTGATGCCCCAGAAGGGACATGGGAAAAAAAAAAAAAATTAAATTAAAAAATAAATAAATAATAAAAATAAATAAATAAATAAATAAATAAATAAATAAATAAATAAATAAAAAAATTACCATAATTAATTAATGGAGAAAAATTTCAAAATTCTGTGTAGAAGTTTAGTGTACCAAAGTTAGCTCTACCAGATAAAGCAAACCAAATCAAAATCGGTCGAGAAATGAAGGAGAAGAAGCATTTTTTGTGATTTTTGGAATAAATTTGCATAAATTACCATAATTAATTAATGGAGAAAAATTTCAAAATTCTGTGTAGAAGTTTAGTGTACCAAAGTTAGCTCTACCAGATAAAGCAAACCAAATCAAAATCGGTCAAGAAATGAAGGAGAAGAAGCATTTTTTGTGATTTCGAATAAATTTGCATAAATTAGCATATATAATGAATTTCACGATTCTGTGTAGAAGTTTTAAATCCCCCTCCTAGCCCTATCTTATGAAACAATCAGAATCAAAATCGGTTGAAAAATAACGAAGAAGAAGCATTTTGAAAACTGTGGACGGACGGACGGACGGACGGACGGAAGGACGGAAGGACGGACGGACGACGGACGCCACGGCATGGCATAAGCTCATCGGGCCCTTCGGGCCGGATGAGCTAATTATTTTCTCGCACGGGATGGTTCCTTTGGTTTTTTTTTCTTTGTATTTTTTTTTTCTTTCGAGTTCCCGGGCTGATCTGCCTTGTGGTCGTCCGGGTTCCCGTGGGATTGATTTTGTTTGGGTTATCTTGTCTGGTCTTTCGAGGTGTATTTGTACTTTAAAAAAATGTTTGTTTGTTTTATATATAAGATTCATTTAGTCATTTAATATTATTTGCCTTTTAAATTTTGTTTAATTGTGTTTCATATATTTGTATATTATATTATATTGTATTTTAATTTGTATCAAGCCAACTATGTTTTATCAGTTGCAATAATAAATGAATCAAATCAAATCAATGGATGAAGAAGGCAGCTAGCTAGGCTGCGATGGTTTGGGGGGGGGGGGGGGGGGGGTGGGCTAGGGGATCATTAGCTTATAAATTGCAGTGGCTTATGTAGTTTGATGCTTACATATTAGGGTGGGGGTATGCTACTTATGGGATGGGGGCATGATAATACTAATGTACATTTATTATTTGTTTTGTATTATTGCCATCCGATTCCTTCTCACTCTAAGATTGAGGGAGTGGTTGGGGGGGGGGGGGGGGGGAGCTTTGGTACTTCATCAGAGGGAATTCTTGCACCCCTCCCCACCCCAGACATACACATACACTCACCCACACACACACTCACTCAGAACTGCACATAATAACACAAAAGGCACAACAAACACACACATAATGTGCCACAGTCAATCGAGGACCTGTGTACGTGTTTGATATTTCATTGCCCGACCGAGGACTTTTGTGTATGCCAATCAAATGACATGCACACTAATGGCCCGGATTCACAAAGCAGGTTTGTAAGAGGTTTGTACAAACCATGGTTTATCCATGGTCTTAATCTATGGAGTGCCATTTGTAAACCGATGGAGAAATAATGTAAGCTCCTTACTTGTTAACAATTGATGGTACACATTTACAAAATGCACCAAATAAATGTTTGTCTTCTCACATGGTGAAATTTGCTGGTTAGCAAGCACTAACAGTCATATCATTAGAAATTAGAAATTGTTTTACTTGTATACGAGCAGCACTCCATAGATGTAGACCATGGATAAACCATGGTTTGTACAAACCTCCTGCAAACCTGCTTTGTGAATCCGGGCCAATTATGTTTGACATTCAACAGCACAACCATGTTATTTTGTTCAGAATTTTTGATGACAATGACAATGACAATGACAATGACAATGACAATGAATTTTATTTCTCAATAACGGCCCCTCACGGGGGCATGGGAGAAATACAAAGATACAACAAGTGTATATATATACATATAATATGCACAAATATAACAAAAACTAAATATTTACATTAAGTATAAACATGGTAAAAAACAAACAAAATCTTTGGCAACACTTTGGCGACAATAGCACCTCTCAAAAACAAAAAACAAACATTTTAAAAAAAAGTACAATATGAGTAGCACAACTTTTAACTAGCACACACAATGACTTATTTGGCACTAAGAGAACTTAGACATAATAATTCTACAAAACCTTGACAAATTCTTTAACTGATTAATATTCCTGACATTAAATAACTGGTACATCTTATATACATTTGGCCTCTTAAAATAATGACTTTTAACTAGCTGCTTCCGATCATTCTGAAATGCAGGGCACACTAACACATAGTGAAATTCATCCCCCTGATCTTGTAAGGAACACAAGCTGCAAATCTGCAACTCTTGCTCAGGCAAGTAGCGACCATTTGCTATTGGGAGTTTATGGTTTCCACACCGAAATCTAGACAGAGTTATCCTATCTTTAACATCCTACTGAACTAAATATTTTTCAAAACCAACCACACTCTTAAAGATCCTATAATTTATACACAAACGATTCCTATTAACCTCATCATTCCAATTTTGCTTATACATATCAGCTAACCTCAAATTCAAAGACAATTTCAACCAATCAACATTCAATGGAACATCAGCAGTCCAGACATTTGACATTCCACAACTATCCAAAACATGTTCTATATGTTTAATCCACCTCGACTCAAAATCACCCTTATCATACAACTTACGCAGCAACTTACAAATAATGTAAGATAACTTTGACTTTTTCCCCTGAACAATTCTAGCCCAGTAGCTAACCATACGCGACTCTACAGTGCTTATCAAATCAGACCTACCAAGTTCTCCATAAACCATACAGTTAGCAGTACCACGCTTAACTCTAAGCAAACTTTTAAGAAATTTCTTATAGAACATTTCAACACAATCAAGTTTCTGAAACCCCCAAACCTCGCAACCATATAATAAAATTGGTACTACAAGCTGATCAAATAACTCACATTGAATATCCAAAGGCAAACACAATTTCCTTGCCTTACCAATTAAACAATATAATGCTCTCCTTGCCTGGTTCACCTGTTTAACTATAGCTTTATTAAATGAACCATTAAAACTAAATGTTGTCCCAAGATAAACATAATCAGGAACTACTTCCACTTCACTCTCACCAAACATAAAGGCAGGAAATTTACGAACTTTTCCGCGAGAGAAAATCATAATTTTTGTCTTCGTAACATCGACAGTTAATTTCCAAAGTTCACAATACTGATGAACTGCACATAACGCAGCTTGTAACTCTACAGCTGACTCAGCCATCACAATAGTATCATCGGCATAAAGTAAAGCATACAACCTTAAAAATACCTCTACATCGTCATCACTAAGGTTTTCCCTTATCTCAGTAGAACACATGTTCAGACCCTTATAATGCCTACTTATAAAATATTCAAAGTCATTAAGATATATCGCAAACAAAAGAGGAGACAGGTTTTCTCCTTGTCGGACACCTATATTACACAAAAAGAAATCTGACAAGTTATGTCCTACCTTAACGCATGACTTAGCACTTTCATACATATTATACACTACACGAAGAACATTACCATTAATACCACTAGCAATTAACTTAGACCATAAACTGGCCCTATCAACCAAATCAAAAGCCTTTTTATAATCTATGAACGCACAATAAATCCTCTTACCACGATGCAAGTATAAATCAATCAAACCATGCAATGTAAAAATATGATCTAAAGTACTGTAGCCATTCCTGAATCCAGCCTGCTCATCTCCCATTAAACCAACACAATCCAAATATTCAGTAAGTCTTGCATTAATACAGGCAGTAAATAGTTTACCTACACAACTAAGTAAAGTTATTCCTCTATAATTATCAGGGTCATCTGGAGAGCCTTTCTTTTTATACAAAGGTTTAATCATACCCAAGCACCAAGTAGTGGGTACCACACCAGAGTACAAAATAATATTAAACAAACAAACAAGCAATATCACAAAGCTAGTCGGGGAATTCTTTAAATACTCATTTAACACATTATCAATTCCACTGGCCTTATTATTACGCAAGGATTTAATCACTTTCTGAATCTCCTCTAAAGAAAAATCTCTATTTATATCCTCAGTAATAGAATGACGTATTACAATAGGATCAAACTCTGCTCTAGTCTCAATGCCCAACTCCTCTGGCCTCATACTTAACATCTCAAAATGCCTCCGAAACTCCTCAAGAGAAACATTACCAGTTTTACTTTCAGAGCTAACTGCATTATTCAAAATGTCCCAATACTTCTTTGGCTTATTACACTTCAAATTTCTCAAAGACTTATGCAAGTCATTATAATACGCCCTAGAAACCTTCCGTATAAACTTCTTATATAAGCCTTGGCCCTATCCATCAATTCAACTTGAGCCTCATTTGTTCTTAAACCTTTTAACCTACGTTTAGCGTTCAAATACTCTTTTCTTTGAACCTCGCATGATTTATTAAACCATGGCTTTTTCTGGGAATGTCTAGCAGGTCTAGACAGTCTCTTCACCTCTTTACACATACCAAGCACATACATGTACATATATTTCTTTTTATCACATAGAATAAATGTGATTCACAGTTTGAAGAGACTCACAATATGAGAACATAAATTGTCTCGAGTGTATTTTGCTTTACAATTAACATGACAGTGTTATGAATATGATCATTGACCTTAACAGACTTTGGTTTGCGTGAAATAGGTATGACTTAATTTGTCTTCAGTCAATACATTATCTTTCAATTTGGATACTTCTTCCTTTTCCAGTTTATTGATATGAAAACACTAACTGTATTGTATTGGTTAGTTAAGAAATTATTTTTGTTTATGAAGCAAATTCTTACAGGCTTGGAAATGAGATTTTAAACAAAACAATACAAACTGAAAGTCTTGACTCAATGTTCAAAAAGACCGCATTTAACTGCCATTTTTATTATCATCAGTATCCAATGTATACCAGTTCGTTAGAGAATTTTAAAAATGTAATTCATACAATATGTACATGTATAATGTATTTGAATACCCAACGTACAAAGACACTGTACTCCACTGTACTACATACTGTACTGTATTGTGCGAGTCGCGGTTTACCTTGTACATGTATGTATTTTGTATGTCGCATCCCGTTCTTAGTATGGGGTATTCATTACTGCTTTATCATCACCAGTGCAGTGGAGTGCGTGGGCGAGAATGTATCATGTATCAATATATAAAACAACATTATTACTCACTGTCGTTGGTTAGTAATTACGGCTAATTCGTTATTCTATTAATTTGTGATTGAGCTATATTATGTAATTTTCGTAAATTTTTAACTAGCCCAGTAAATGTTACAGCAGTCATAATGGTTTTAATGTTATCTTAAAATATAAAATTTGCATTAGGAAATATAAATTGATACATGATGCCTATTGATTTTTCTAATCACTTAATTATTGATTAATCGATATACAAAATAATATAATTTAATGTCTTTCGTTAGTATTCATGCCTAATTTGTGATACTATTCAGGTATATTATGATTTATTTCTCTAATTATTGTATATAATCTATTATATTAATACGGTAAGCTTCAACCCCCCAAATGCCTCCCACTCGAGATATCCTCACCCCGAGAATTCGGCGACTCCCCGACCGTCGGGATCGAAGGATATACGTTTTGCGGAGGACAATAAGGTATTCCCGAGTCGCTCCCACCCCGTGGTCGTCCTCCAGATCGAAGAAAGGGGAAAGTCAGCAATGCGGCATTACCTACTTAAGGTGCCGAGCATTGACTAACGATTTATCGCCGTAAAATTATTTGTAAGAATATAAATTGGAGTAGATAAAACAAATGATATATTGAGAAACCATTTCAGATATAACACGTTGCGAAACTACCCAGGTTTTGATAAATATCAATATTTATATTACGCGGATGGTATGGTTATGATCGCTATTGCTGATTGGCATTGTGTTTGTAAGTGCATCGACGACAAAATGCGACAACTTCAATTTAGCTGCGGTTATACAACGCGCAATGGATGGCTGTACAGCCGTGTATACACGTCGCGGAGTCATCTAATCACCCCACCGAACCGCAGTTTATTTGCATAGCTCACTGACCTGCAGCTGACCATCGTCTCTATTCGCCCTACCGTACACGATACTATAATTGCGCCAGCTTGTGGTAAGATGTATTAAGTCAGCCACGAGTGCAGTACCAGAAGAGACGCCGACGGGGTGGGGGGTGGGGTGGGGGTAGAATGGACGGGGAGGTCTCTGCTCATTTATAATGCAATGCAACGGCTATCATCGGGTTTCACAAGAATATGAACAAAATGTATACGCGGGAGAACTTAGTTTGAATATGAATTGTGTAGGGGACACGACGGGTTATGTGTCATGCAGGCAATTGAAGACACGGGGGGGGGGGGGGGCAGCGGCGAAGCTAGCAAGAACACGAACATAGTGTACTGTATCTAATTTGATACAAGCGGAACAAATTATCGGGGGTGGGGGTAGAATGGATGGGGGAAGTATCTGCTCATAGTATGCAAATGCATGTACATGTTTCAAGGGAATAAACATGTTTCACAAAAATATGAACAAAAGTATCTGCGGGAGAACTTAGTTTATGATATGAAATGTGTAGGGGACACGACGGGTTATTTGTCATACAGGCAATTGGAGCCGCGGGGGGGGGGGGGGGGGGAGGGGGGCGGGGGAGGGGGGAGGGGGGAGCGGCGAAGCTACTTTATTAGCAAGAACACATACATAGTGTATTGTATCTATTTTAATACAAGCGGAACAAATTATGGATCATATGAAATATGGGGGATAACTGAATAACTTTGCGTGGATACTAAATCATCATGAATTTGTTATACATTGGCCGGATGTATCGTTGGACGGGTTGTGGGGGCGGGATTGAGTCGCCCGAGTCTATTTTGTCTTACTATTTAAATGATGACTGTGGGATATTTAGTAAAGTTTTAAAGTGGTGTATGTCATCATCGTCTTTCTCTTACAAAAAACCGCGGATTTCCGCGGGTACAGCTAGTCTATTATATTAATACGGTAAGCTTCAACCCCCCAAAATGGTTCCCACTCGAGATATCCTCACCCCGAGGATTCGGCGACTCCCCGACCGTCGCGATCGAAGGATATACGTTTTGCGGAGGACAATAAGGCATTCCCGAGTCGCTCCCGCCCCGTGGTCGTCGTCCAGATCGAAGAAAAGGGAAAGTCAGCAATGTCAATTGCCCGTTTAAGACGCCGAGCATTGACTAACGATTTATCGCCGTAAAAGTATTTGTAAGAATATAAATTGGAGTAGATAAAACAAATAATATATCGAGAAACCGTTTTAGATATAACACGTTGCGAAACTACCCAGGTTTTGATAAATATCAATATTTATATTACGCGGATGGTATGGTAATGATCGCTATTGCCGATTGGCATCGTGTTTGTAAGTGCATCGACGACAAAATGCGACAACTTCAATTTAGCTGCGGTTATACAACGGGCAATGGCTGTACAGCCGTGTATACACGTCGCGCAGTCATCTAATTACCCCACCGAACCGTAGTTTATTTGCATAGCTCACTGACCTGCTGACCATCGTCTCTGGTCACTATCTCATTCGCCCTACCGTACACGATACTATAATTGCGCCAGCTTGTGGTAAGATGTATTAAGTTGCAGTACCAGAAGAGACGCCTAGGGGGTGGGGGTGAGGGTAGAATGGACGGGGGAGGTAATATCTTCAAGAATATGAACAAAGGTATACGCGGGAGAACTTATAGATTATGATATGAAGCGTGTAGGGGACACGACGGGTTATTTGTCATACAGGCAATTGGAGCCGCGGGGGGGGGGGGGGGGGGGGGGGAGCGGCGAAGCTACTTTATTAGCAAGAACACGAACATATATTATTGTATCTATTTTAATACAAGCGGAACAAATTATGGATCATAATGAAATATGGGGGGATAACTGAATAACTTTGCGTGGATACTAAACCATCCTGATTTTGTTAAACATTGGCCGGATGTATCGTTGGACGGGGCCCCGACGGGTTGTGGGGTGGGATTGTCTTACTATTTAAATGATGACTGTGGGATATTGAGTAAAGTTTTAAAGTGTCGTTATGTCATCATCGTCTTTCTCTTACAAAAACCCGCGGATTTCCGCGGGTACAGCTAGTCTATTATATTAATACGGTAAGCTTCAACCCCCCAAATGCCTCCCACTCGAGATATCCTCACCCAGAGGATTCGGCGACTTCCCGACCGTCGCGATCGAAGGATATACGTTTTGCGGAGGACAATAAGGCATTCCCGAGTCGCTCCCGCCCCGTGGTCGTCGTCCAGATCGAAGAAAAGGGAAAGTCAGCAATGTCAATTGCCCGCTTAAGACGCCGAGCATTGACTAACGATTTATCGCCGTAAAAGTATTTGTAAGAATATAAATTGGATTAGATAAAACAAATAATATATCGAGAAACCATTTTAGATATAACACGTTGCGAAACTACCCAGGTTTTGATAAATATCAATATTTATATTACGCGGATGGTATGGTAATGATCGCTATTGCCGATTGGCAACGTGTTTGTAAGTGCATCGACGACAAAATGCGACAACTTCAATTTAGCTGCGGTTATACAACGCGCAATGGCTGTACGGCCGTGTATACACGTCGCGCAGTCATCTAATTACCCCACCGAACCGTAGTTTATTTGCATAGCTCACTGACCTGCTGACCATCGTCTCTGGTCACTATATTCGCCCTACCGTACACGATACTATAATTGCGCCAGCTTATGGTAAGATGTATTAAGTCCGCGAGCTCACATGCTTTGTACACAGCTGAGTGGGCGTGCAAAGTGCATTGAAGTGAATAAAGCGGGGTGGACAATGGTGGAGCAGGGGAGTTTTATACAATCTCGACATCTTGCGGTAAGATGATTGTATTATGCCATCCGTGAAGAGAAGACGCCTGGGAGTGGGGGGGGGGGGGGGGGGTATCTGCTCATTTATTATGCAATGCATGTATTGACGGCTACTATTCCCTTCAACCATGGAACTCCCATATCCTTGCTTCAACGGAATATATCATCGGGTTTCACAAGAATATGACAAAATGTATACGCCGGAGAACTTAGATTGGATATGAAAAGTTTATGGGATGCATAGACGGCTACTATTCCCTTCAAAGGAATATATCATCGGGTTTCACAAGAATATGACACAATGTATACGCCGGAGAACTTAGATTGGATATGAAACGTTCATGGGACACGACGGGTTATGTGTCATGCAGGCAATTGAAGTCGCGGGGGGGGGGGGGGGGGGGGGGGTTCAACGGCGAAGCTACTGTATATTAGCAAGTACACGAACATAGTGTACTGTATCTAATTTAATACAAGCGGAACAAATTATGGACTCTATAAAATATGGGGGATAATTGAATAACTTTCCATGGGTACTAAACCATTATGATTTTGTTATACATTGGCCCGATATCGTTGGACGGGACCCTAATGCGTCGGGGCCCCGTCCAACGACGGGTTGTGGGGCGGGATTGAGTCGCCCGTGTTTATTTTGTCTTATACTATTTAAATTATGACTCTGGGAATAGTAAAGATTTAAAGTATCGTTATGTCATCATCGCCTTTCTCTCACAAAAACCCGCGGATTTCCGCGGGTACAGCTAGTCTATTATATTAATACGGTAAGCTTCAACCCCCCAAATGCCTCCCACTCGAGATATCCTAACCCCGAGAATTCGGCGACTCCCCGACCGTCGGGATCGAAGGATATACGTTTTGCGGAGGACAATAAGGTATTCCCGAGTCGCTCCCACCCCGTGGTCGTCCTCCAGATCGAAGAAAAGGGAAAGTCAGCAATGTCAATTGCCTGTTTAAGACGCCGAGCATTGACTAACGATTTATCGTCGTAAAAGTATTTGTAAGAATATAAATTGGAGTAGATAAAAAAATAATATTTCGAGAAACCATTTTAGATATAACACGTTGCGAAACTACCCAGGTTTTTATAAATATCAATATTTATATTACGCGGATGGTATGGTAATGATCGCTATTGCCGATTGGCATCGTGTTTGTAAGTGTATCAACGACAAAATGCGACAACTTCAATTTAGCTGCGGTTATACAACGCGCAATGGCTGTACAGCCGTGCATACAGGTCGCGCAGTCATCTAATTACCCCACCGAACCGTAGTTTATTTGCATAGCTCACTGACCTGCTGACCATCGTCTCTGGTCACTATCTCATTCGCCCTACCGTACACGATACTATAATTGCGCCAGCTTGTGGTAAGATGTATTAAGTCAGCCACGAAGCTACCATGCAGTACCAGAAGAGACACCGAGGGGGTGGGGGTGGGGGTAGAATGGACGGGGGAGGTATCTGCTCATTTATTATGCAATGCATACTAGACGGCTACTATTCCCTTCAAAGGAATATATCATCGGGTTTCACAAGAATATGAACAAATTTATACGCGGGAGAACTTAGTTTGGATATTAATTGTTTAGGGGACACGACGGGTTATGTGTCATGCAGGCAATTGGAGACACGGGGGGGGGGGGGGGGCAGCGGCGAAGCTAGCAAGAACACGAACATAGTGTACTGTATCTAATTTTTATACAAGCGGAACAAATTATCGGGGGTGGGGGTAGAATGGATGGGGGAAGTATGTGCTCATGTAGTATGCAAATGCATATATAGACGGCTACTATTCAAGGGAATATACATGTATCATCGGGTTTCACAAGAATATGAACAAAGGTATACGCGGGAGAACTTAGTTTATGATATGAAACGTGTAGGGGACACGACGGGTTATTTGTCATACAGGCAATTGGAGCCGCGGGGGGGGGGGGGGGGGGGGGGGAGCGGCGAAGCTACTTATTACTTTATTAGCAAGAATACGAACATAGTGTATTGTATCTATTTTAATACAAGCGGAACAAATTATGGATCATATGAAATATGGGGGATAACTTAATAACTTTGCGTGGATACTAAACCATCATGATTTTGTTATACATTGGCCGGAAGTATCGTTGGACGGCCCAGACGGGGCCCCGACGGGTTGTGGGGTGGGATTGAATCGCCCGAGTCTATTTTGTCTTACTATTTAAATGATGACTGTGGGATATTTAGTAAAGTTTTAAAGTGTCGTTATGTCATCGTCATCTTTCTCTTACAAAAACCCGCGGATTTCCGCGGGTATAGCTAGTATATTAAGGTTTCTTTATACCTCGTGAGTTCATTAATGTTATTTCCATGTTTGTAAATATTGTTGCAAATGACACTGCAATTCAGCTTGTAGCTGTGAATGTGACATTTTGTTGAATAAAAATACCATTAAAAAAAAATACCATTATTATTATATAATAGAGGCTTTCAATTCTAAAGGCCAGGCCATGCCAGCCATCTCATCTGGTCTGGTATGCGACTGTAGTCGTTGCCAAGTGACAATGACAATGACAATGATGCGCGCTCATTTAATGGTAATTGAATTAACATCCGTTTGCACTATATAAGGCGAGCATCAAATGACGACGGTCCAGGGTTGGAATGTGGGGTGTCCAAGATTGTCCTTGATTGGAGCCCGGGGGGGGGGGGGGGGGGGCACTCGAATTATTTTTTGACAGGGGTGTGCCTCACTGAATTCTGAAATGGGGATCTTAAGAGCTGACTACAAACCCACAATATAGAGGGTCTATGGAGCTACAAAACCCTGAAACGGGAGTTAAGGGGTCTAATGAGCAGACTAAAACTACAAAATACATGGACTTGGAGCCACCAAAGACCTACGGAAACCCTCAAATGGTGGTCCAAGGAGCTGACTAGAAGAATAACAATGGACTTGGCGCTACTCAACACTACCTAGCCAAGTCATTCCGGGGGTCTATATGGAGCGGCAATTTTTGAAAATCGGGTATCTTGAGAGCGGCAAAAAATGGGGGTCTTGTAAGCGCCACATACCCGTCCATTATACACGAGTGCCCCCCCCCCCCCCCCCCCACGGGGGGATTGGAGGCGTTGGCATACCCACGCACAAACACACATACGTTTTCCTCATGTTTTATTCGATCTCCACATTCACAAAAGAGAAAACGTCAATACTAATTCCGTATACATATAAAGCATCACACAAATTAATGTTCCATTACATGAAAGTACCCAGGTATAGCAAGCCAACGTTGGACCAACGTTGGAATCTCGAAACTCGTTGGAAGTTGGAAACCAACGTTGGTCCAACGTTGTATTAACGTTGGATTTTTGGCGCAACTGCTAGGAAGTTGAAATCTGGTTGGATACCAACGTTGGTCCAACGTTGGATTAACGTTGGATTCTCGCAACTGCTAGGAAGTTGAAATCTGGCTGGATACCAACGTTGGTCCAACGTTGGATTAACGTTGGATTCTCGCACCTGCTAGGAAGTTGAAATCTGGTTGGATACCAACGTTGGTCCAACGTTGGATTAACGTTGGATTCTCGCAACTGCTAGGAAGTTGAAATCTGGTTGGATACCAACGTTGGTCCAACGTTGGATTAACGTTGGATTCTCGCAACTGCTAGGAAGTTGAAATCTGGTTGGATACCAACGTTGGATTAACGTTGGATTCTCGCAACTGCTAGGAAGTTGAAATCTGGTTGGATACCAACGTTGGTCCAACGTTGGATTTTCGCAACTGCTAGGAAGTTGAAATCTGGTTGGTTACCAACGTTGGTCCAACGTTGGATTAACGTTGGATTCTCACAACTCCTTGGAAGTTGAAATCTGGTTGGATACCAACGTTGGTCCAACACGTTGTAGCATCGTCGCTTGGGCGTACGCAAGCATCGATGGTCCAACGTTGCTAGTCAACGTTGGAGCAACGTTGTGAAAAAAAATGGCCAGCGTTGGTCCAACGATGGACCAACGTTTGTTTGCTACCTGGGTAATTACATACAGTCATAACAATTTACATAAAAACGAATTGCATACAAATAAACACACCACGACACATACACACACAGACACAACGCACACGCGCACACACACACACACACACACACACACACACACGCACGCACACGAACACACACACACACACACGCACACGCACATAGACCAAGACACATACACATACACACTCACACTAAGGTTACACACATACGAGATGCATAAACAAAACACTAGCACAAATAATAATAAAGAAGTCTTCTTATGCTCCAATTTCACCTTTTTCAAGGTGCTCATCAGGGCGCAGTTAACTCATCTTCACACACAAAATAATCATAATGTTTCATTTGCATTTTTTTTACAATATATACAACATTAAATGAAGTATACTGTTTTAATGTTTTATACAAAAGCATGCCATTATTGTAGAGAAATAGTTATCATACAGAACAGTAATGAATTTCAGTGAGACAATAGTACTGATGTTTACCAGCTGAAACTAATTACATTGCTTTTTGGAAAAGTACACTTCATATAAATACTCTTTAAAGTGATGCCTGTAAAGTGTCAGATATTGCACAAAATGACATTTGAGACTTCAATCCTACATCAATATCATTGTAAAATACAATTGAAAGTTTGAAAGAAAACGAACACCAGGGGCGTCGATCCTGGGGGGGCAGGGGGGGCGGTCGCCCCCCCCCCCCAATGAAAATATTGGGGGGGCGAACATATCATTTCGCCCCCCCCAATAATTCCGAAAATGAGGAAGAATAAAATCGAGTGATATAATGCCAAAGAGGGGAAAGACACATTTATCA